>RJWM01010418.1:0-63664 GCA_004363535.1 Dasyprocta punctata | reverse complement strand
TACTGTGATCTTTAGCTGGGGTCCTAGAGCACATTCATGTGTCACAGAAAAGAAGCAGCTCAACTGAACCAACCATTCCAGTTCAATCAAATTTACCTTTAGCTGAGAAATTTAACTCAAAGCAGCCACCAAAGACTCAATCATTTCACTTCTTCTTTGGAGTCAACTCTTGCATTCCTAAATGAGGAAACTATTTCTACACCAGAGATTGTGGCAATATTAAAGAGAAATAGCCTCCCAAATGCAGCACCTTCCTCAGTATTTACAGGAGATTTCACTCTACTGTAAGGTTATTCACTCTTTCTCATCTGCTAAGTTTCCCTATGAACACTTAGTCTTATATACTTGTGTAGCCAGTCAAGGTAAGCACACAGTACACATTTTTAAGAAGTGAAACTGTATTTAATCAATATAAGCCACTGAGCCCATATTGAGAATTCATTTCTGGTTTGTTTTCTCTGTTTTGACGTGGTATTAAGTTGGAATGAAATACACTAGACTTGGACCAGGGAGCAATGTGGGATGTCAACAGAGAACAGAGACCATACAGTTAGAAGAGACTGGACTTTTTACCTTGTTATGGTCACCCTCCCTCAACGTTACCCTAGACACCCACTGTGATCCAGGACAGATCTGCAATAGAGGCAGGACCTGCCTTTATTGAGCTTTTTTCACCAATCTATACAGTCGGCATATAAAATCTTACCTTGTTCTCTCTTATGAAGCCAGAGAGAAATCTGACCTCAAATGGCCTTAAATATCATCTTTAAGGTAATGAATAAGGCAAACAGTGGTTCTAAAAGGGAGAATTGCAGCTAATTAGGAACAGCTGCTAAAACTTAGTAGCAACATATACTGACAGCACGAATTCCATTTATGAGACAGCTTGGTTCTAATGGACAGTTTAGCAGATGGAGGTCAAATAGGTACACAGAGCCAAAAGAGTTTGGAAAGTCTGTCTGTGTATTCAAGACCAGATGGGATGGATCTGGAGTGAACAGAGTATAGTAGCTACAAGTACTAATCTAGGCTCTGAAATCATAGCATTCCCAGGTGTAATAGTTGATTTTCTGTCACTATAAAAGA
Organism: Dasyprocta punctata; assembly: GCA_004363535.1. NCBI lineage: Eukaryota > Metazoa > Chordata > Mammalia > Rodentia > Dasyproctidae > Dasyprocta > Dasyprocta punctata. The sequence continues at coordinate 62,578 of RJWM01010418.1, read as the reverse complement.
AAAACCTGGATCGAGGTACTTTGAAGAAAAAAAGGTCTATTTAGCTCACCATTTTAGAGGCTAAAAGTTCACACAATGTGGCACCAGCTCTTCTGTGGGCCCTCTGGCCGCACTGCTTCCTAGCAGATGGAGTCACTGTGGAAGCATGCACCAGAGGGAGAGAACCGGAAGAGACAGGAAGCCAGAACTCAGGAAGGGGCCTGAGCTGCAACCTCCCAGCAGGCCCCACCTCTAACACCTTCTACCACCTCATAACACTGCCACGCTGAGAACCAAGTTTCCTATATATAACTCTTGAGGGACATACTTAAACCATGTCCAAACCATAGCACCAGGGACCACTCAAGTTCTAGATTTCCTGCACTCTGTCAGATTTGCTGTTAGATATTTATTCCCATGAATTCAAAGATTTTAAGGTTCCTCCCTCTCTCTGTTCAAATACAGCATATACCCTAAAAACAGAAGGATAAGAGAGCACATTAAATGTTAGTTGATGAAATGTTGCCATGGTTTCTGTAGTCAAACAGATCCAAGTTCAAGTCTTCACTCTGCCACTAAGCTATTTGACTTGCACAAGTAATTCAGACTCTCTGAGCTTCAGTTGCCTGCAAAAGAGGCATCTTTTAAGGACGAAACAATACACAAAGCACCCTGCACCTCGTAGACACAAATGCCATAGCTATAGTAGCTATTATTTGGTTTGCTGTTAAAATAATGTTAGTCACAGAGAAAGTATTTGATAAGTATTATTGGGAACCTATTATCAATATGGCTATAGCAGGTCTGAAAACTGAATAGGGCTTAGCTTCTTGGGGGCACCATGTCTTGAAAGTGGCTTCAAGATAGCGGAGAGAAGCCTAAAATTTTATGGGGAAGGAATATAGATAATTTTGCATTCCCTCCCTCCACATACTCTCCTATTTCAGAGTTCCCTCTCTTTCCAGAGATGGCACTGAACAGTTTCTTGTCTTAATAAAGAATTACAATTAACCAACAATCTAAGTCCAAATTATAACAAATGCGCCAATTATAGCCACACCAGTCTGGATTCTAAAAACAAACAAAAAAACTTTACTTATAATTTCACAAACAGAGATGTCTGTTATTTCTCCCTGGATTCAAACCCTAATAAAGAGATATTTCCCCCACCTGAATCTCCCATCATCGCCACTACCACCATCACAAAACAACTCTGTTTGTCTACAACATGAACACAACACACTTCATTGTGTGACTTAGTCATCCCCTGCTGTCTCTATTCACTACAGAAAACACAAATAAGTCTAGAAACAAGGCTGCTGGTCAAGGGTAGCACGTGTGTCTCTAGAAGGGAGGCAAATGGTCAACCACTAACCATGCTGATAGTCCAAACCATTGAAACGAAACACATTTAATGGATTTCTCACTTAGTCAGAGGTAATGATTGTGCCCATTGTGAAAACAGACTTTGAGCAGGCAGTCTTTGCAAACATTTTACAAAATAAGTACTGTTCTCTTTGTCTTTTAAAACCCTAAGCCTATCTCCTCCTGATCCTTAGAAAATCTGAATGAAACTTCCAAAGACAAAGGGTGGACATCCACTTTCCCAAAAAACTCAAGAAACATTACAGCCAGCAGTTTCGTGGGCAAGAAAAACTCAACAGGCCCTGATGCAGCAACACACTGACACTACGTGGTGTTCAACAGCCTTCGCTATGAATGGATACAACTAAGAGAACCCGATGTTATTGTGTAATGCAGCAAAAGATTCTTTTATTGTGAGCAGCAAACCTGAACTCTTCGCAAACTATAAAAAGTGGGGCAGGAAGCTAGGATGGACTGAGGGAGAAGGTTCTCAAAGCTATGAGTCAGAGCTCAGCTATTTGGGGGATTCCATTCATCCCCCTAGGGGTTAGTAAAGCAGAAAAGACAACCTACTCTGGCTCCTGATGATAAACAAGGGAAAGAACCCAAAACTCCATAGGATTCTAACGGATAAAATAAGCTTTAAGAAAACCACCTTAGACAGTTGGAAAGTTCAAATGAAGGCAATATTTATTGAGGTGGAGGGGCAAGGCTAAAAGATGTGACTGAGTTCACAGTCCTCCCCTAGGAAAATCCGTCCAACTCAACTACGTCCTCATCTGAATTAGGCTAATGTTAAAGGGAATAAAATCACCCTGGGCATCCCCGACCACAAAGAAATAGAAATTGGCTGTGAAAAACCCAGATGTGAGTAATGAAGAATTGGTTGTGGTCCCTGGAATATCCCAGGCAATTATCCACAATTTGAAAATACATCCTGTGTGCCTGGAATTAAGCTACAACGGGAGCAGGAGACTACTGGGTTACCAAAATCTAGCTCTTAAACACAAGGTGATTGTCATCTCAGGAAGCATGTCCTGTGAAATGTTGAAAGGACAAAAATAAGATGAAGCCAATTTGGCTCTGGGTCGTGGTTACAAACAGCACCCGGAATATCAGTGAGGCAAGAATGATTTCCCTCCTGAACTGCAAGTATTTCAGCATTCACTTTCCCTGTTCTCTGGGAAGATTCCTCACTACGTAAGATGAATCATGGGACACAACTCAGGCTCAGGCAGTCACATCTCTGCATTAGGAACTACAGAGGCAAAGACCCAGGGACAGTTCAGCAGTGGATGTCCTGGTCTCACTGCCTTTGAGTACGGTGCCTGTGCCTCTGCTTCTGAGGCCTCTGGTTGCTTTGGATCCAGCATTTGATCCATTCTCTTCTTGATCCTATGAGTTGCTTTTCGACCCAAGATACTCACTTTTAATGTTATTCCAGTTACAGGAGACTATCTTATTTCTTTTGTAGTATCAAGAGCTTTTTTAAAAATAATAACTCTAGTCTCGAGAGAGCTTCTCAGAAAGGTATATTTAAATGGAAAAAAATTAAAATCAGCTAATGATGAGTATCCTGTGTTTGTGTTTGCTTTACCATAACTGGGCATAATGTAGTTGTCCACTTTTATATTGCAGAAAGAATTCACTTCTACCTCTTACCTTGTCATTATTCAAGACCTGAGGCAAGTCACTTAACCTAGCTGACCCTCAGTTTCCTCACTTGCAAACAGGAATAATTCCCACTTCATTAAGATCTTGCAAAAATTAAGTGAGGCATTCATACTCTTTTCAACAAATGGTGTTGGAACAATATGCAAAAGAAGGAAGCTGGACTACTGTCTACCTCATCCAAACACAAAAATTCCTCAAAATGGATTGGAGATGAAAATGTAAAGTTTAAAACGTAGAACTCTTAGAAAAAAAGTGGAAGGAAATTTAATGACTTTGCATTAAGCTAAGAACTTTTAGCAGTGATAACAAATGCAATGCCAAAAAAAATTCATGAAAATTAAAAAACTTTGTACATCTAAGGATTTCATCAGGAAAGTGAAAAGATGAGCTATAGAAAGGGAAAACATATCTGCAAATCATACATCTGATAAAAATCTAGTACTTAGAATATACTGGAAATTTAAGGAAGTGGGTAGTGGGTGCAAGACTCTTTTTTGGGGTGATGAAAATGTTACTAATTCTAAGTAGTGGAAATTGGACAATTTTATGAAAATATACAGAACCACTGAATTATATGCAGTACTTTAAATGGTATATAAATGATACCTCAATAAATTATTGAAAATTAAAATGAGAGTGCATGCATATTGGTGAACACATATAAAATATGCCACCATTTCATACATATGTATATATGCTATAAAGTGTAAGTTTTGTGAATAAATGATTTTATTATAGTAAGTACCCCCAAATACTTTGGATTCCCTACTTTATTGAGGATGATTGATTTAGACTGGAACTAGTGAAGATACAATGGCTAATGCAAGGTAGTTCAGACTGAATTGGGACAGAATTCATCCAACTCAAAGCAAACATGCTGAGACACTGTTTTCTAAAAATCCTCTATTCTCCTCACAAAAGTTCTAAGTCTGTATGTGTCTCAGCTGTTTGTTCACTTATCACCACTGTATTTCAATGGCCCAAATTGTTCTGTTATCTTTGGCCTTTATCTCCTTAGCCAAAATGCCTTAAAACATGGCTGAGAATGTCCTTCTTAACCCTTCATCCTGGTAGGGGAATCCTGTTCCAGCTTCCCTGTGGTCTCACTTCTCTGTATTTTTTCCTATTGCTTATCCATAGAGAATGAATTTGCCACAAATGTCTAATGATTGATATAAAAGTTCTTCATGTGAAGTACAGAATTTGTTTGCTTTACAGTTGATGTTGTTACCTCTTCTCCAGGAAAGTGCAGCAAAAAGACTAGAAGAGTATATGCCAGAAGTGTAACCCAACATATATCTGAGTAATGGGATATAAGTAATAGTTTTAGTTCTCTACGTTAGTCCATATACTTTGGGGTAGTTTTCAAATTTTCTTTTAACATCATTATTACAAACACTCATTAAATAGAAAGACATTACATACTTAAATGTTACAAAGCAACTCAAAGATGGTTTATGAAAAGAATTATCTCCAAAGTCAGAAGCCACCGAAGATGGGTCAGAACATAAACTGGACTAAACAGTGTGTGTGAGCTCTGTGTAGATGTTTTCCTCTGTTGCAATCTTCCATATAAAATTGCAGGGCACACAATTTTGTCACTTCCAGTTCAAAGTTGTGTGTAGTCAAACGTTAAAGCAGTGTGCAGCTTGCAGGGGGAGATCTGTACCTTTGCCCACAAGCCTTATGAAATTTCCTTGGTAGTTTCTGATTGGATTTCTCTAGGTAAAGAAAAACTGAGTGATTTGTGTCACCAAGTACTACCCATATATTTACAGGTTTGCAAAAAAAAATCTAGTCTAGACAATAGTTAAAGTCAAAAATGTAACTTAATTAAAGCACATTTTTTTCCTAAGCCTTGGAGGCCATTCCTTGCATTATCAGCAGTGTTTATGCAGATTCCTCCGGGGCATGCTTGGGGATATCCCCTTTGTCATAGTCTCTTAAAGTGAGTGTGGGAAAGGACCAACATAGGAGTGGGCAAGAGTATGAAGACAAAAGTAGGGTGTTTTCCAAAATGCATGAGGGGAAACGTCAAGGGTCACCTCATTTAATGAAGACATCCATTGAGGATATAGAAATTGAATTTAATCACTTAGGAGTCCATGAAGCACTACCTTAGACCAAATATACAACAGAAATCACAACAGAGGACCTTGGGGAATTTTGCTGTCATTCAAATGTATTTCAGGCTACCTACAAAATATTTTTTTAATTTAATGCTAGTGTTTAAAATGTAGAGATTTTACCTAAAAATAAATTTTCTAGCTTCTTTTCAATAACTGAAAAAAATAAAAACATAGAAGAATTTATTTTCAGCAACAAATTGTGGGTGCTAAGGACTAGATCCTTCAGACATTTAACAAGACACACTCTCCAGTTCACTCGTCTTACAGATCCCTGGTTCTACCTTGGTGAGATCAGTGGGGGTACACACCCTCTCAAGCAACTGATTTTGTTTTCCTCCCTCTGGGCAGGGTTCCATTGTTCATTCTATCTCTATGGCCTTTGTAGCTAAAACAGCTACAAAGGAGCAATAATCTTCTAGGACCACCTTGACACATGTGCTCTGTCATTAACTGAAATGCCACTATGCAGTGCCTATGAAAGTATTGTAAATTGTAAATTATTGCAAGACATTTCTGACTAACACAACATAGACTTTTCTAAATTTGTGTTAGTAAACATAACTAGGGAATTCCAATCTAAGGTCCCTAAAAAAGAAAGACCAAGAATTAGACAAACTACTATTTTTATTAATTTTTAAAAAGAATTTTGAAAAGATAGTATTTATTGTAAATAATTTGGGTATAGCTGTAATTATTGTTGTAGGTATTTTCTGTGGATAAATATAATTAACATTTGCTGCATTTCCTCCTGGTTATGTTCCATGTAATTACTTTTAAGTAAGCATCATTAACCATTTCAAAATCACTATTTTAAATTTCTGTTTATTATTTCATTTTATGGATATAACATCTTACTTCTGACTCACAATGGTGAAGATAGATTCACAATGATGAATTTTGAGCTATTATGATATTAATATTTATGAACTTTAAAAAATTCATATATGTAAAGACAGCTTTTCAAATATGAATTTATAATATAACATTGTTATTATTGCCATTTATTATGTCATAGGCATCATTCAAATCAACTAAATTAACATCAGTTTTAATGACTGCATAATATTTCATTGTGTGATTATATTGTAATTTATTTAACAATCACTCATTAATGGTCTTTATTTTCAGTATTAATTGTATAAGGGTACTCTCACATTCCTATTGATGGAGAATGGTTTTCCATATTGTATCACTAAAACTAATAGTGTAATGAAAATTTTACAAATAGATATCTGTATATATCATAGATTATTTTCATTGCACAGATTCAATTAGAGCAGAATAGATTAAAATACTCTAACATACTAGTAAAATGCTTTCCATGAAAACCATACCATTAAAATATGAGATAGTTAATCTCATGGCAACTCATCGTATCTAATCAGCAAATTATACCAGGACATAGAGAAAGATATAAAAGGGTATGCTCGTAGGCCACAGAATGGGGTGACATTTAATCCAGTATGACAGTTAATCCAGAACCAGGACAAAAAGAGACGAATCTAAACATTTTTGTAGAATTGAAATGGAGAGGCATACAATCTTTATTTACATTAAATACATGCCATGCATAATGTAAAATATATTGTGATATATAAAAATGTGCTCCTTTATACTTTATTGAAAATGTGACTATTAATTTAAAGCTAACAACCTCATTAACATATTTTACCAAACAAATAACCATTGTAGTATTATGAGTGCCCTCCTTGAAATGCCGAATTTCAGTTGGACCAACAAAACAAGAATGTAACACAAATTTAGGGCTATTTCTTGACAATGCAGTGATAGTAGCAACTGCAGAGACAAGGTCTAAACAACACTATCTTGAGATGAGGGAACTCTAAAGGCCAACTAGCCTCTCTTTCTCTTTCCTCCTAGCCCTTCTGAATCCACCTCTGTGGCACTAGCTTTCAGCATGTGTGACGCAGGGCACATATTTTCTGTGCCCACAGAACAGGCTGGTGTCTCCCTCACTCTCTGATAGGATGATTATCACAGCTTCCTAACCACTGTCCCCAGGTCCTCTTATGCCTCACACCTCCTTGTTAAAGTCCTTGCCACTTCCCATTGTCAACTAAACAAAGTTCTTCCAAAAGTGTAATTGTCAAAGCAAGCAAATTGAATGTATTTAAAACTTCATTGGCTTTTGTCTTAGTTACTTTTCTCTGGTTGCTGAGACAAAATACCCAAAGCCCAAAATTAAGGTATATTTAGCTCACAGTTTGTAGAGGTTTTAGTCCAGAATCAGCTGGCTCCAAGGCAGGGAGGCATGGCAGAAGGGCAATAGCAAAAAGGGAAGGAGAGAGCCACTTCTCCTCACTTATACTGTATGCAGGGTACCTGCCCTGGGGCAGGTGTAGAACTCACACTCCAGCACTAGACAAGGAATCAGTCACAAACTCTAGATTCGGCCACCTCCAAAAATCCCATCCCTCATGACACCACAAGGCTTTGGGGGGAGGGGGACACTTAGACACAAACTATATTATTGTATAAACCACACATACTAAAATTTTTCCTTTTTTGACTCAGCAGTTTTAATATATTCAGAGTTGTGCAACAATCACCACTATTTAATTCCAGAGCGTTTCATTACTCCAAATAAAAAACCTCCATGCCTACTACCAGTCACTCACCAATAACTCCTTTTTCCCAGTCATTAAGAACCACTTATCTACTTTCTCTTTGTATAGATCCGCCTATTCTGAACAATTTACCTGGAATCACACAAAATATAGCCTTTTGCATCTGTCTTTTTTCACTTAAAATGATAATTTCAAGGACAATCTATATACTAGCATGAAAATTATTTCATTCCTTTATATGGCTGGATGATATCCAATTACATATTGTAGATAAACCATATTCCATTTATCAAATTATAGATTTGGTTTCTTTTGAATATTTGGCAATTTTTATAATGCTATGACAAATACTTACGCACAAAGTTCTGTGTGAAGATATATTCATGGTTCTCTTAGGTCTATATCTGGCAGTAGAATCACTAGATCACATAGGAACACAAGTTTTAGCATTTTTTGGAATTGTCATACTATTTCTAAATGGATGCATTATTTTACTTTCCCACTAATGGTACATGAGGGTTCTCGTGTCTGCACCTCCTTGCCTACATTTTAAATGTTTTTCACATTTTGAGACAGGGACTTTTGCTGAATTGCTGATAGTTTTGAACTTGTTAGCTTCCTGCCTTAGCCTTTCAGAGTACTGGAATTACAGGAATGTTCTATCATGGCCAGTTCCCTGGCAACATTTGTTATTGTTTTTATTATACACATTTTAGTGTATACAAAGTTGTATACTGTTTGGTTTTGATTTGTATTTCCCTAAAAGGTTTAACATGTTTTCACATGCTTATTAACCATTTGACCATTTCAAAACTTCAGATAAAGGACTATTTGAATTTTTTGGTCGTTTTTTTAAACTGATTTGATTATCTTTTTATAGATACGTTGGAGGCATTTTTTATATATTCCAGTTAAATAATTGTTTTTTATATTTAGCTCACCCTTCTTGGAGTTCAGTGAGCATCTTGGATATGTAGCTTCTGATCTTTAATCAAATCTGTTATGTTTTCAGCTATTATTTCTTTTAGTATTCTTTCTGCCTCTTCCTATCTCTCCTTCTTCTCAAATTCCTATAATGTGTATATTGGTATGCTTGATGACAGGAGTCCCTGGGAAATAATCTTTGCAAATGAATTTGAAATCAGGTGAAGTAAAAATATGACCACAGACTGGGGATTTTCAGGGAGTTATCAAATTGTAATAATTTTCTAGAAATAAGGCTCTGGCTTTTTCAGTGACTTTTAAGGCACTAGTTTTCACAGTGATTGTGATTACAAAATTATTGAATTTCAAGTTTAGGAGAGGATAGTGGGAACAGGGTAAATTATTTACCATAAATCTCACTGCTCTTGCTGAGGGTCAGCTGATTTTTTCCCCGCATGAGATTGATATAGTCAATTGTTTAATGTGAGTACTAAAAACATTAGTTTTTACCATTTTGTCAGTGTTTCTTTGCTTTTATGGTGTAGATTTTTCAAAGGACCTTACACAATTTCAGAAGTTCTTTTGTTTCCTCTTAGCATTTTCTGGGTACTTGGAAAAGGATTGTAAGTGGCTTTGCTTATAATATACAAATGGCTGTCAAATAATACTTCCTGAGTACCCTATCCCTTAATAAGCCATCTTTAATTAGATGGGTCTTTTTTGGATCCATCAAAAATTAAAAATAAAAATTTTTAACTTATTTTATTTATCAAATAACTTTTTTATTATCAAATGTCACTATGTTTAATGAAGATCATGAAGTAGGATTTCAAACAGATAGAATCCAAAGATTATAGATTTGATTCTAACATGTTGCATGAGGGTAGAGTGTTGTCCAATTACAAGAGAGATAGTCTATCACCTGAGACTTTCGTCCTAAAAACAACTTTTGATTTTGTTAATCACTGTGGATCTTGTTCTTGCCTATCTACCTTGTTCTCTCTTTTGTACTCTCGCCTGTATATTCACAAATTCATTGCTGATATTCAGCAATATTCAGTAACAGTGATCAGAGCCCTGTTCCAATGTCTTAGTCTGGCTAAGGCACAAAGTAGGTGAATGCAATAGATTAACCAGTCAGTAGGAAACAAAACAGTAAAGTCGTAGGAGAATGTGCAATGCCCAGAAAGATAAATTATGTGTAGGATTATGACTAAAGGCTAAGAACACAAACTTTAGTTTTCAGAAAATCATGGGATTAAGTCTGGCTTCATTCCTCATCAACTCTGTGACTTGGACTATGCAAAGCCTCTATTTTCTCTCTGAAAATATCAATGGTTATTTTATCAGAATTCTGTGCAGATCAAATAGGACAATGAATGTACAGCATGTTTTGGAATACAGGGATCATAATAAGTCCTCAGTAAATAATAATACCAAATAATAAACTCAATACTTCTATTCTTGAGCAAGTTGTGCCTACATGAAACCATTTCAACGTCAAGAAACAAAGCATGTTTCTTAGATGAGACTATGGTCCATATAATTCATTTTCTACCACAGAAACTTTTTTTTTTTTTTGCACTGGGGATCAAACTAACAACCTCGTACCTGCCAGACAGGCGCTTAAGCCACTGAGCCAAACTCCCAGCCCTCCATAGAAACTTTTCTGAGCCTGAGTCATATACATGAGTCTCCTTATACATTGCAGATACTCAAAGAACTTGTGATTAATTAACACATTCATTCATACTATCAACTTTTACCACACATATTACACATGTCATTAACATTGGTGTAGGGTAATGATAAGGACCCTCATTGAAAGGCAGATTCTGGCAACTCCATTCCCACAAAGAGACTAAAAACCTAAGATTTGAAGTCAGGAACTTCCCTGACTTCCTCACAGCTCACGTTCTGTCATGATGCATATTTCACTCAAGAAACTCCCATAGTGGAACTTGGATGTCAGAGTAAGATTGAAGATACATGCTGTGTGAATTAGTTTGCTTGCTGTTACTACAGCAAAGTACCTGAGACAACTAACTTATAAAGATAAAGATTTCTTTAGCTCAAAGCTTTGAAAGTTCAAAAGCATGGCACCTAGTCAGTTCAGTTCTGCTGTGGGTGGTAAGTGGTGGTATATCATGGCAAGTGTAAGTCTGGGAGAATTCACATTTCAGGCTAGAAAGCAAAGACAGAGGATGGACAAGGGTCCCACAGTCCCATTCAGGAATATGCCCCCAGTGACCTAATGACATCCCATAGTCTCTACCTTTCAAAGGGTCCATCTTTTCCCAGTGGTATCATCCAAAAAGATCAAGCCTGCAGTTATAATAGTGGCTCAATAATGTACAAATTAAAGAATAAAACCATATACACACCATAGGAATATGTTTCTGGGAGAGGTGTCAGGTATCCTACAACACCTGTATTGAAGACTTTAGTATTCTACACCAAGTTTCCAGACAGAGATGATAGCAGAGGCAGTGAGACCCTAGAGGTAGCAATGGCAACATTAGCTCCTGATTCCCAGATTTGTGTAATAATAGGGTACAGTGGTAAATTCTGTGATCTTGCTCTACGCATTACTCTTAAATTCTGCAAGACTTTATATGCCACTTAAAACCAGTATAAAACCCCTTTCTGCTTAAAGCAGACAAAATGGATGATATTATCTGTTAGTGAATCTTCTTATACTAAGAAGATAAACAAGCAAGAGGAGGATTGACTGTAACAAGTACTACGAAGAAAGAGTGATATAAATCTGGGCACAGTGGTGCACCCTTGTAATTCCAGCACCCTGGGAGGCTGAAGCTGGAAGATAATAAGTTTGAGCCCAACCTAGGTAATTTAGTGACACCCTGACTCAAGATTAAATAAATAAAGGACTGTAGATGTAGCCCAGTGAGAAAGCCCTGGTTTAATTCCCAATATCACAAACAAGAAAGAATGAAAGAAAGAAGGGAAAAAGGAAAAAAGGAAAGAGAAAAAGAGAAAAGGAAAGAAGAGAGGAGAGAGAAAGCATATGTGATGATATAAAACAGGAGAGATATTTCAAATGGAGTAGTCATGAGGCCTCCTCAATGAAATGAATTTAAACAGAGATCTAAAAGAAAGAAGGAGAATGAAAAGTTTAAGAGGCGGGGTGGGGGAGGACTTCTAAGTAGACCAAACATCTGTTACAAGACCCAAAGTTGCGCAAAGGTGGAGAAGAGTTTGCTGTGTTCACTCCTTGGGGCAGGGAACAGCGTCTTTGGAGGTTTGAAACAAATGGTACAAGACAAGGCTGTAAAACTAAGCAAAGGCCAGAGCCCCTCAGTGTGCTCCATGGACTTGTGCCAGTCTGAAAAATATGTGCAGCTGATCACAATAAGAACAAAAGTTAAGAATAAGTACTTACAAATTTCACAGCAATTTGACACCACCACAACACTCAAGAATCATTTTTATCATAGTTTATAAAAGTACTCATCCACAACAGATTGGAAATGAAAAACAAAACAAAACTAAACTAAACTAAACTAAATCCTTCAGGACAGATAGTTTGAGAAGCACTTTTCTCTACGTTGAGCCACTAGAACTTTCATGTGAGGGGCCAGGCAGCAAATGTTTTAGTTTTTGTGGAGCCGTAGGGTCTTAGCTGCAAGGACTCAGTCCTGCAGGGGTAGGTCGAAACCAGCCTTAGGCAAATGTAAACAAATGGATGTTACTGTGTTTCAATAAAACTTTATCTACAAAGACACACAGTGGACATGTTTTAGCCCGTGCTCTGTTGTTTGTCAATCCCTATTCCATGCCTCAGAAAGAAGACTGGACTTGACTCTAAAGGCAATAAAACTCCTACCTAATTGAGCCTACCTCATTATTGCCCACAGGTGTGTGTAATGTCTTTGATTCTGAATCAGAAAGGACTTTGGAACTTCTCTCGCCTCCTAGGGGTCCTGACAGACGAAGTCCCTGTTTATAGGTCTTGTGTCTGAAGGCAGAACCCATCTTGTCTCTTACCCATGGAAAATAACATGACCTTGTATTAGCCTGATGAGCAGCTGCTCAACCCTAAGAGGCCAGAGCATTTCATTCTCCAGGACCTGGCCAGACAAACAGGTTGACAGAGTCCTGCAAAATGGGTAAGTCAACTCATCGTTGAGGTGTGTGAGGTAAATCATCCTATCATCCTTCTGTACAAAGTTGCATTTTTGTTCAAGTGGGCCTCTGTGGCCGTCACCCAGTTCTGGCTCTTGTGGTATGTCTGAAATGGTTGCATTGAACAGGCGGTACACCACATGTGTAGCCCTGTTTTTCTCAATGCTCAGACACTGCCATGGGCTGGAAATCTTTCTGCATTCACACATGGCTTTTCACACAACACCCATTTCATAAACACAGGCCTCATGCACAGTGCGGAGCCCCTCTCATCTCCCCTGCCTGGAGCACAGGCCACTGTGTATAAAGCAATGAATTCTCCCCAGTAGGTCTCTCACACACAGGGTAGAGAGCTGAGGCAGTTCCCTCTGAAATTTCTTTTATTTAAAATTTCTTTCATTGACTCATGACAAACTTAATAGGTAAAACTTTGCTGTTACAAGTTTCCTTAAAATATCCCTTTTGGACCTACCACCGTTTATCTTGGCAACAGGTAGCTTGGAGAATTTTGGAAAGTCTCAGCTTGGCATGGCCTCAGAGCTACTGGCACATTAAAGATTAATAAAGCACATTTAACTGAGCTCAAGATGCTGCAACATGATCCTTCACCGTGAAATGTGCAGGATTCTTTGTTTGCAATGAACAAAATTGAAGCCAGAAAGGACTAACCGTGACAAGCTAAGATAGGAAACAATCAGGAACTTTGAACTTTTGTCATTGAGTAATTGATGGGTAGAAATCAATGTTCCAGCTCAAACATTTATTTAGGATTCTCGGGTACTTAAGATGGCATCAGAATATGACCCACAGAGCTGGGTATTTATTGATCTATCAGCAACACAGAGACAGTACACGTGCACCTGCCTCTTTACAGTTTAAGAAAGAGTGAGTCCAAATAAATTCCCCAGTTAGCAGCATCTCCAATGAAAGTCAAGACAAATCGAGGTATTTCTAAACACCTTGACTTTAGAAACAAGAATGCTTAGATTTGATAGAGTATTAATCCAAGAGGAAAAAAAGCAAACATTCATATGTATAAATGTGGGGCTGGTAGCAGACTGACCAAACAATATTTAAAGCGAGAATAAAAATTAAATGAAAATGTAGGTTGTAATTTTTGGTTCCAAGGAGGAACCTATTCACGGTCAATCTCCAGACACCTACACACACACCAGCAAGTACTGGTACAGATCAGCCGAGTCAAACATTTAAAAATGCACCGTCCTAAATTCGGAAGGAGTCCTCGCAGACTCCACGTGCTGGGTAATGCCTTCTGTCTATTTACACAGTGAGTGTGATCCCCTGCACGCCGCACATCAGAACTCCAGACCAGAACGCTGAGCGCTTCTCTATACCAACATCAACATTCAACGGAGAAAAAGAAAAAAAGTCCATCCTTACCGAAAAGGCATAGCAGACAGGGACGTTGAATGTTTCACTTTAGCCCACTCATTGCTTTCTCTTTCATTCGATCAATGTTCTAACGCTATTGAGGAGAATTCCTGGGGTTCTTGGATCTTCCTTCAAGAGTTTTAATCACTGGCTTCCCCAGACCGGGTTTAACAAACACCGCTGTGTTCTGTCAATATTTGTATGCAGCACCACGTCGGGCAACCGGCCAACACACTGAGTTTCAAGAGGCGAGGAGAGAAAACTCACACCCTAACAAACATGCTTCCCTCTTTTGTGTCTTTTAAGGTGGTGCTCAAAGTGTCATCTCTGATTCTGACAAGAGCTAAAGATAGTCTCTTTTTATGACTTCTCCACTGCCTTGCTGGGCTGCCCGAGCTGGGTTCCACAAAGTTTGTTTTTTGTTTCACTGCCCTAAAGTTCTCTGCACGATCGCACGGTTTGCCTCTCCACCAGCTGCACTTTAAATGTATTTTAATTGGCTGGAATGTCGAAAGAATCCATTTGGCAGTCGTTTACATGTAAAGCACGCCCAGGGCAGCTGAAAGAGGCCCCAGAAGCAGCCGATTACTTCATCAAAAGCTGCAATTTGAATACCATTGACTCCTACATAACTACAGTGAACTTGATTCTATAGGCAAGGAGGAGTAATTAATAATTTGCTGAGAAAATTCTTCATTCATTTAAAAGCCAAAAAAGCAAAAGAAAAAAAAATCCCTGCAGACACAACAGTTCTTCTGAAAGGCTTGATTTATAGCCCCCAGTTCTGCTCTTCACAAACATTGACTTTGTATAGCATTACAGGAGGGGTATAATGCATAATTCGGTTTGCCTGAAAAGTTAATTCAAGTAATTTTCTTTTTGAAAGATCCCCTGAGATACATCATTCTATTACCTCTTTATACATTAGCCATATGCTACAATAAATATTGTCAATACTTATGGCATTTCCCCATTCCCTTTATTTTTCTTGGTTGGTTAAAATAATTAGTTTGTGGCCTCTGCTACATGGAGCCCCAAATAAATTCACCCTGAGTCGAAGTGGATAATCATCACCACACAGAATTTGCAGGTCAGAATTGCAGTTTAAAACACTCTTAAAAATGTCAATTTACACTGATTCTGACATCAGATAATGGAAAAGTAGATATACATGCTTTTCTATGTCTCAAAAATAAAATAATGATAAAGCAAATTATAGGGTATATAAATAATAGAAAAACACAACAGTTTTTAAGTGGTTCCTTACCATTGATTTGCTGAGAAGCCAGTTCAGCAGCACATGTGAATCAAGTTCACATATTTAGAATCCCTAAGCATTCCAGGTAATCTTGACCTTTACCCCTCATTAAGAAGCCCGATCCTAGAAGGGTATCTAGAAAATCTAGCATGCTGAGGATGCCCTTCTATGGAAAAATGTGAGTGACCAAATATTGACAAATTTGTCATGATGCCTTTTTCTCACTTCAATAAAATTTTCTGTGGTTTGTAATAAGATCATACCAGAGAAACAACGATATATGCAAGTTGCTTGAGATTTGTTCAACTGTTCAGAGACTAAAACCAGCACCCTGGAAAGCAGAAGAGCAAAAGATTGGGAGAAAGGCCTGGGGCCAGCTCTGCTGGTATGCAGTCTGCACAGTGCCACACAATGCTGTGCTCATTCAGAAGGGATCTGTACTTGGATTAATTTTGTGTTGGTGCCATCTTAAAATTCCTACCTTCTGAACAATGGGCCTGGTATACTGGTTTTTGACTGGTTCTGTAAAATTACATAGATGGTCCTGAGAGAGCTAATTTATACCTATCTGATTCAACACACGATTGAAATTGAAAATCACTGGCAAGACCATACCGAGGGTGTGGGTGATAAATATCTTCCACACTTTTGTCTTGCTCAGAGTTCCAGCATTTTGCCTTAGATTTTGGAACCACTGAAAGGACTGAGGAAAGAGATTGAAGAAGAAGACTCTCTCTAAAATTCAAGATGTGGGACAGAGCTGGCAGGCTGTAACTGTTCTTCCCTGAACTGACAGTTCCCTGTTGTACATGTACTGCATTTCATCTGACTGGTTGAGGGCTTTTGTTTTCCATACGATCAATTCCCCGTTGCGTCGTTCTATAGGCGGAACTCTTCACGTGCAATAACTTTCTGTTTTGAAATTATCTTAGAAAGCCAATTCATAGTTTAACAAATTTAAATTCAGCCCCCAGGCTCAGAGGCACTGCTGACCCACTACTGTGAAGTCCAGCATCTCTTCAGTTACCAGAGTGATGTGAAATGAATAAGCATGAGCTGCTTTATCCAGTGAAAGCTGCTCTCTAAAACCTGCCGCTCTACCTGAACTTTTCTCTGCTCACGCCTTAGAAGAAACCGTAGGAAAGAAGTTTTCTTCCCTCCTACAAGGTAAGCTGATCTCAGATGTACCTCATATTGCTGGCATTTGCACCTGTTACCTGGACTGCTAACATGGTACTAAGCAAATAAAAAAGAGTAGCATTCTAGAAATAGAGTAAAATTTTTAAGATTGGCTAATTCAGATTATGATTACTAACTTTTAAAAGAATAACTAAGACAAGATATGATAAACAACTTCCCAGAAATTTAAAAAATACACAAGTCCAGGTTACACACTTGTTTTTACTACACATGTTCCAACTTTCAGCTGCCTAAGTGGTTCCCCATTCTGACTTGCTCACCAACTCCTAGGTATGCTCCTGGCACCAGTATGCTTCTATACTTCCAGATGTATTTCATGTCCCCAAGTCTTAATTCTTTGTCTTACCCTTAGGTAAGTACCCCACATGGATGGCTTTTTCATCAGAGAACGAGGTCACCTATGGATACCTAGATCATATAAATTTCTTTCTGCCACTGCAGTGCTTTCGTATGAATCCTGGTGATCCCACTTTACAGTTGAGGGAGTTTTGAGCAGCTTATCATGTCCAAGAAATAGCAAAGTGATCCTGTTTTAAATCCCTGCCAGCACTTGTCAGCTTATGTAGTCCCTTCTTTACCCACTTCCTGAGTTGTAGATATCAATAGGTCAGAGATTTATAGTGTTATATCTGACCAATATGAGACTTCATAGTAGCATTTGGTGGGTCACAGATATGAACAAGAAATTATGTTTCTCAGAATCAATCAAATGTTTCCATGAGCTCTGGAAGTCAAAGAAAAGACAAGAGTCAGAGCTAGGAAGCAAAAGGAAGGGCTCTGCCTAGGATGGGAGACTCCTGATGCTGCAGAAAAACAAACCAAATGCTCAACTCAGGACTTTTCAAAAACCTAACTAAATAGGGCTGAGCTTCCTAGTGAGTAGCACAGACAATGCTATACTGACTGCACAACAGCACAAAATTAACACTAGAATGTCTATGCTGGCCACACTGTGACAAACTTAAGTCAGTCAAATGGTAGGTCAGAATCTGAGAAGACAGATGGAGCAGTAAGATTTTGACTCTGGCAACCCAGAAGATTCTCACTGAACACATAGACAAATCACTGAAAAGTCAGTCAAGAGCCCAAATCCTTACATTCTCTAGAAAAGAAAGAAGACAAGACAAATAGAGTGCATTAAGATCCTAGCATTTCAAAGATGCCACAGAGGGGGCCTTCCATGTGCTGAAGCAAGTACTTTGTCTATAACACGGCCAGCCAATGGCTCAGAAATGTTCACTAACATGTAAAACAAAGAGGAGTGGGGCAAAACAGGAAGTTAGTTTGTTAAATTCAATTAGACTATCATTGATGACACCTACACTGAATGCTGGCCCTACTCAGCATCATAGGACTGAGTGAGAAATAGTCTTTGCATGGGTCAGGCTATTAGTCTGATACAGCCATGACAAAGCACCACAGACAAAGGGGACTTACATAACAGAAATTCATTTTCTTACAATTCTGGAGACTAGAAACCCAAGATTGAGGTGTCAGCAGGGTTGGTTTCTTCTAAGACCAATCTCCCTGACTTGTAGATTTCCATCTGCTCCCCGTGTCTTCACATGGTCTCAGCTTTGTGTATCTTTCCAAATCTCCTCTTAGGAAACTAGACATCATAGACAAAGACCCAGCCATATGATCTCATCACCTCTTTAAAGATCCTATGTCCAGATACAGTCCCATTCTGAAGTACAGGGGGTTAGGACAGGATTCAACCCATAGCAGTAGTCTTCAGATTATCATAAAAAACTACCCAATGTTTGTTCCTCTTAACACATTACAGATGGCTAAGTGTGTGGAGGTCATTTGTAATTCACTCCAAAACCACCTTAATATCTTCCACTTACAGATGGAAAAACTCAGGCTTAAAGAGCTTATAAAGTTTGCTGGAAGAAATAGGGACTAAGCATTATGATCTCAGAGTCCAATCTCCTACTCCCCAATTTAACTATCTGGAAGCCAGGCACATTGGTACATTTGATTGCATGATTTACAAAACACTTAGTGATAGGTTCTGCTAGCCTGGGGCTTAGCATCCCCCCAACTTGGTACTGGACCCAGAGAAACAACTTAGCTCTCCAAGAGTAAACTCCAAGTTTTCCTTCTCATTCCAGAGATAAACCTCCCGCTCCCTTTTGCGCCTGCACCAAGCCCTCTCCAGTCCCAAGACTCCACAACCCACCAAGCCTCCACCCCAGACCCTAGTAAATCATTCTGTCTCCTGCTTTACACAGGCAGATGCTCCCTCAAATCAGCTGTCAATATGTCATTTTGCCCACCTCCTCAAACTCCTCCCCCAGCCAAAGTTGATAAAGGTAACTACACTCCCTCATTCTTGTTAAGAGCTTTACACCCCACCCTGCCCGTAAAGCTCTCCCATGCCCTCCTCATTAAAGGCCTCCTCCTTATCTCTCTCGCTCTTATTTTCTCTGCACTGCTTCAGATTTAGTGACTTTAAAATAGTCAAACACTTAGTACCCCAAAATCTTTATCTCATCCTCCATGTGCTCCCAGAGACTGACCATCATAGATCCAAGGTATCAAGCATTTATCGGTTGTGTAAGGCATAGACCAAAATTATCTTCATACTAGTAATTTTGCCTAAGAGAAGAGAAGAGTCATTTCAAGGATAAAGTAAATCAATTACTAAGTTGTGGAGAAAGATGGCACCTAAAGAATTGGACAATCTAAGTTGGGTATGTTTTTACGACTAGGAAGAGGTGGATGAGAAAATCTCAAATCCATGTTCAGACTTCCAAAGCTAAAAAATCATATTTCAAGTCTTGAAAGCATCACCCTACATGATGTAGTTCACAATCACACAAGCAGCCCTAGGGAAACTCACATGTGAGGAAAGAAGAGGAGGAAAGAAGGAAAGAAAAAATGGGAGGAAAGGAGCAAAATGTTTGACTAGCACCTGTGGGATGGCCAGTATTATACTAGACACTACTTGAATTGCTTTTTTTTTCTCCCTGTGCTAAGGATTGAACCTCTGACCTTGAATATGCTGGGCAAGACCTCTGACCCTGAGCTGCATCTCTGTCCCTCTTTGCAAAATGCTATGAGGTAAATAGTACTTACCTATTCATTTTCTAGGTTTGTAAACTGAAGGTCAAATGTACCAAAACTTTACCTCACATTGTCACAGCCAGAAACTGGCAGAGTCAAGATTTAAACTTTGTTCTGTTTTCCTGTCTGCCAATTGTGAACCAGGCAAACAAAGGCTAGTAGAAAGTTCGTGTCAGCAGTCTATCGGATGGGGAGGTTTTGCTGCTGAGGACCTTCTTAGCCTCAGGAGTCGGGTGAACAGAGTCAAAGGCTTCTGGGTGTAAAACCAGGACATTTATCTCAGAGTAGATTGATGGCCGGTAAAATAGTGTAATTCATTGAAGTGAGATAGGCCCGAGAGGCAGTCTGCTGCTGGATGAGGGCACAGGACTAGTTCTCTGAGATAACAACATAAATGGGGTTTATTCATGGGGCTCACTCGCTTTATGCAAATGATTCCTCATCATGAATTTATTCTTTTGTTGCATGGTGGTTTGCCTTCGTAAAATATATTAGCTTCAAACACGAGAGAAAATAAATCTTGATGGCCATTCAGAATCCAGACTCCATCTTCAGAGCTGGATGAGACTTTTTAGTGAAATCAGTGACCTGTTGAGAGAGGGAGAGGAAGAAGAAGAGGGAGAGACTGTGAATTGTATTTGTATAAGAACCAATATTTAAGGAGCTACCAGCAGACTAGGGGCATATTACAACTAACCAACATATTTTAGAAAACTCCAGAAAGTTCACCACATATGATGGTAGGTACTAAAACCAAACACAGATCTGCAACTGTTATTTTTTATGTTGACCATTGAATTCAATGATAAACAAAATCATTGCTGCAGCATTTTGAAATGCATTTTTGACAGGTGCTCCTTCCTAAAGATCGAATGAGACATTTATATCCTCCAGGGATTCTTTGCTGACTAGTTGAAGAGGTAGTTAACAGGAGTTTTGAGAGCCATGCCATGCAATAGTACTTTCTGCGAAACAGGCCTGGCTCTGTTCCCAAGAGCCTGAGATAGAACTGCTTTTTGCAGTTTAGAAACCCCCATTATACACAAGGAAGGACTGAGGTGTGGTCCTGTATCTTGACTCACAGTGGCATAGTGGGAGAGCTGTAATATAATTCCAGGTCATCTGACTCCTTCTCATGTCTATCCTGATACTCAAGGCAATGTGTTGACCTGGAAGTAAAGCAATTTAGAGACTCAGCTCATCTGACTTCCTTTAACATCCTGCCTAGCTTTCTATCATCTTCTTCAACACTCAGGGGTATTTCTCCTCTTCCTTACATAGGCCTTTACAGATGCCAATTTTAATGAGAAGTTTTAAAGATTTTTGTTTGTTTTATGATTATTTTGGTCTTACTGTTTAGTTCAGGGAGATGTTTTGCTGAAGCATGCTGGACAATTTAAGCAATTTTTGTCTGCTTGCTTTGACTTTTAATTTTTGTTTTGGTCTACACTGAATATCTTCAAAAACAAACTGGCATTTATCACCTTGAAATTAGAGGGGTTTTCAAGGGCATTTATTTCCCACAGAACTTCTCTTAACTATTCATGAACAAGGTCAATCTCCCCAGAAACTAGGGCAAGAAAGAAAAGAAGGCTAGGCCTAAGGGTAGCTATGGAGGGCAGAGGAAAAGTGAGAGATTCTGGGCCCAAGTTTCTCTCAAGGCTCATTTTTAGATTGACCATGTTAGGTTGACCCATAAGGCCTTGAGTACATCTTCTTATAAAAGAAGACACCCCTTCCATTTAGGCCAGGGCACCAGTTTGCAGGAAGATGGTAGATGGTGGTCTTCATAGTTAGATACAACTCCAGTCAGCCTCTGATCCATTTACCAGCTGTGTGACTTTAGTTAAGTTGAACTTCTCCAAGTCTCAAGATCTTCAAATCAAAGGAAGGATAATGAGATGTCTTTGACAGTAATAACAGATTATGAACTATGAAAATGTCTGGCTTCTTCAGAGTCTTTAATTCATGTGAATTCCTTCTTGCCTCCATTGTCATCCCTGGATGAAAGCTACTAATTGGATGACAAATGAACCCTACTCATTCATGACCTCTAATCAGGGACTATGGACTTAGAGCCATAACTATGCACTGAGGTTCCTATTATCATTGTCATTAGTTGCATGAACAAAATCAGTTACTAAGGAAAGTCTGATATAGTGGTAAACAACTTCATTGAGTTGTTCTGTAGAGCTTCAGAATAGGATGTAGAAGGATTCCAATTGCACCTGAAAGAAACCAGAAAACATATTCATTTACCAATTTGCTCACCAGACACACTCTGTGATAAACCTCCAAGCTAACATAGTGAGAGTGGTGTATATAACTAATAGGTTCAATACCCATTTCAAAGACGAATCTCCTGTTTTTTAAAACTAGCAAAAACAATAATACTTCTATAATTACGGTTGCTCTTCAAAAAGTTAATCTTTTAAAGTCGTCACATGTAATGGGTATTTTTCTTATCCTCTTCATTATTCATTTTTCAGTGTCTCCCCTCTATTCTACTTTTGTGCCTTTTCATAAAATTACAGGCAAAGTATTGAGGAAAAACAGATCAAGACACTTCACAGCAAACAGAAAATGAAAGAAAGGAAACTGAAAATGAAACCCAGTATAACTAGAGCTAATTTTTTACTATGTAACTACAGTGAATTGAGGAAAAGCCCATTTCGGCTCCAGCAAAGATGCCTGGAAGAGATCATAATGAAATCATTTATTAGTTATTTATAGCTTTTAACTCAAAAACAATATTTGAATAATGTATGAGAAGAAGGAAATTATATAATTTCCTGAGTATAAAAATCTAGCAAGATGTGTGCAAAATGATAATGGGAATAAAGAAAAAAAACGCAAACTTTTAAAGAAGAAATCAATAAGTGACCCAAAGGGAAGGCATGTACTTCAAAGTCTAGAATAAAACACTGTAGTGAGGTAGTAATTAGATCACATTCTGCTAAGTCTAGGCCCTTTATTCTTCCCCATTAAAAGAACAGTATCCCAGTGCACATATACAAGAAGCTTTTTATTTTATATTGATAAAACACCTTGGAAATGAACAATGAGAAGATGAAAAAGGTTTTTGTCCTAAACGTTATAGAGTTTTTGGTTCCACTGATCTGTGTAAAAATTATACTCATTTAGAAAAAAAAAGCAAAATTATATCCACTTAGGAAATATTAAAGGACCTGTGTTCTGAAATGCCACATGAGGTCATGTGGTTCACTTTAAGTCTATACAGTAGCTGAGTATGGTAGCTGCCTTATTTTCTTCTTGGATGAATCTTCCAAAGCTTGGGGTAGACTTCTATTTCTGATCACACCAGCCCAGAATGAACTAGGTATTGCTTTCTTTTTATCTGTGGTAAGTGACAAACAGTAGCAAAACGTGCCCTTTGCCAGGATGTTCTTCTCAATTTTTTTTTTACCAATCCATTTACAATTGGTTGTAAACTCTTTGAAGAACTTACCTCTGAATTCCTTACCCAGAGAAGATTGTCAACAGCATGCCACTGACTAGTGGGTTGGTACCTTTCTGGTATTAGCAGTGAGTTTAAAAATTATTACAACAAAAAATGTAAAGAAAATTCCCTTAAGATTATTTGCTTGTCTGAGTCTCAGATGAGACTATGTAAAGGTTGCAGTTGTGAACAATGTGATGATGTTGGACCATCAAAGCCCACGAGAGAATTGACTCATTCATAGGATATAGCTCGTAGCCTGACAGCAGGATACTGGGTCCCACTGTGTGATTTTGGCCAAGTTTCTTAGTCTTCCTGTGCCTTGTTTTCCCCATTTCTAAAATAGGGATTGTGTCAACAATAACAGCCAACAATTATAGAACAGTTCTTAGACCTTTTCCAAGTAATTCATGTAACCCAAATAACAATACTATGAGGTAGGTTTTTTGCTACTATACATACTTTACAGACTTGGAAACTGAAGCACAAAAAAGATGAATTTATTGTCCACCATCATAGTAAGTGTCGAAGGCAGAATTTTAGTCTATGGAGTTTAGCAGCCAAGCCTATATTTCCAAACCACTAGGCTGAACTTCCTCTCTTCTTTCAAAAAAAAAAAAAGTAGTACCATATTCTGCCAGTATGCATTTATTTGATTGGTACATATAATTAATGTAGGTTCTTGAAGGCTAAAACATGATGGTACTACAATAATATCTGTAGTGTGTGTGTGCATGTATATGCACACCCAAACATTTCCACACAGACTGTGTTGCCTTCTTTGAAAATGCAAGAAACAGTGTTGTTGAAAGGATAAAGTGAAATGACCATTCTAAGTATTCATCCCAGTGCCTGACACAGTGTGGGCTCAATGAGTTTGGAAACATTATTGTCATTATTAACATGACATTGGTCCCCTTCCGCAGGTTCAGGTGCCGTTGTTTTCTCTGCTGCCTCCTCTTAGTGCTCTCTCACTTACTCTGCCTAAATCTCTGGCTGGAAGGAGAGAATGAGTTGAAGTTGAGCCCTTAAGTAAGCTTCCATGGCTTGATACATACTTGAGATTTGCCTAGAAGTTCTAGGAATCTACGTGAAGACCACACGCCAGCCAATCTGGATTCATTTTTCTCCTAAATGTCTGGTATTTCCCAATTCCATGTGTCTGATCATTCTGTGCCTTCCATTGCAAATGTTTTCTCTTCCTGGTGTCTTACAACTTTTCTAGAAGCCTTTCAAATTTCACCACTATCACAAAGCTTTTCCTTCTCTGCTAAGTGAATCAAAGTAGCCATCCATTTATTAATTGTGAAAACATTCATCAACATCAATTCTACTTGGTGGCTAGCACTTTGACAGACACTGGAGATGATAAACCTAGGCAGCCTTAATCTCTGGCTTCAAGAAGGAAAAAAATCAATGATCAAGTGCCATGTGATAAGTTCTATAAATGTAGTATGAACAACATTGCTCCTTCCTTCCATTGAAGTTTGTAAATCTTTCTTTGCATTTTTATAGCACTCAGCACATTCTCTCTTCCATCAGGGTTATTTACACTCCTCTTTTAGAGTGTATAAGCTGATTGAGGCCAGGGAACATATCACTGGCTCCAAGGAGCATCAGGGTAATCTGAAGCTCAAAATCTCCCTAGATGATAGTAAATATTTCTTGTGTTCAACCCTGAATCCTGCCATGCCATAGGTTACAATAACTCTTGATTTATAGTAGCCACTCTGGGGAGATAGTTATTAGGGAAAAAACAAGGAGATATTTCTTCATTGTCTTTCAGGTTTCTTTAACAGGCAACACCAAGCCAATGCTTAGCCACACTTTAATGCAGAGTGAAAAACAAGGAGATTTAGAGCTTCAGTGACTTGAAAGTCATTGCTGCATCAATGCACAATCCAGCAGTGACATATGGTTCTTTATTACCAGGTCTCATCGCCCTGAGCAATTGTATCTGGCAAAGGAAGAACATTCGTTTTGGAATTTTGGATGTAAATATTCAGTCCCTTGTGCTTTCCATGTCACTGCTAATGGTATATAAAGAATGGTCCAAAAGAAGTATAAATAATCATTTAGCTCTACAATGAAAATAGCAGTACTGACTATAACCAGCCAAAAATGAAATAGTGCAAACTTCAAACTCCATTCGAGAGGTTATCATCTGTATCCACCTCAGGAAAGAATTTTTACTGCCAGGGTACAGAGTGAATTAAAAGAAGAAAAAATACTATCTCATCTTTTCAACTTCATTTCAGTCAACAGGATATGCGGGTCCTGAATTGCACATGTGTTGTATTCACAAATCTCTTTGGTAAGTGGGATGGTCATAACTGAATTTCCAGAAATGTAATAATGGTTGGCTCAGTTTTCAGGAACAAATCTTTTGTAATGGCCCTGAACATCCTTAAGAGTGTTTCAATGGGAAAGTTTTATTCCAGGTTCGATATAAAACACAGGGTTTTTGAAAAAATGACTTGGCTGCTCAGTATAAATAAGGTAGGCATCTCTTTCCATGGCAGATTGCAAAAATGACCACAAATCTCTCATTTATGGTTTAGATATAGAATGTTCACCAAACGCCTCATTTGCTCTGAGATAGGGTGTTTGAAAGGTGATTGGATTATGGTTGTACTACAACTGACCTCTGTTAAAAGGTGGAGCTTGCCTGGAGGTGGGTCGCTGGTGGCATGACCTGGAGGATTTATCTCCCTCCTTGACTCCTCCTCTTCTCTCTGCTTCTTGGCCATCATGACATGAGAACTTTTCCTCCATCAGACCCTTCTACCATGCCCTTCCTGCTTTGGAGCCAGTCAACTATGGAATGAATTCTCTAAAAATCATGAGCCAAAATAAAACTCTCCTCCTTTAAGAGTTGTGAGTGACAGGTATCACATCCCAGCTACACGTGACTAAGTTTCTCCTACTCCTCTTTGGAATGAGTTAGTAGCTCCTAAGGTTGAATAATGGTGTTAACATTTTCACCCCTTGAAATAAGCAGTGGAGCTGTCTCTGTCTCGATTCCTTAAATTTGGTCTTGGCCATTATGACTTACTTTGGCCAATGTAATAGGAGCAAATTTGATACAAGCAGACATTTGAAAAGTGGTGCTCATTGGGACTTGCTCTCTCTAGCTACTCTTGGAAAAGTTGTACAGACAATTCTTAACCAGATGAAATCAAATCAACAAGCAGACATGTAAAAGATTGTTTCCAAACTCCTCAGTTACAGTCAAGTCACTAGCTAACTCCTTAGATTAGCTAAGCACTCCAAGACTAGACGAAATGGTCATGAGAAATAAGAAATACTTATTATTTTAGGACATAAGGTTTTGGTGATATCTTATGCCACAAAAGATAATTGGTATACATTCATCCCATGATATTGGCTCCATGTAAGCTTCTCTTCAACTACATTTCAGGAAGGGAATCACCTACTTGACCTCGGTTACGTTAAACGCAGAACTCACAGTGCTGTAAATCTCTCCCTTGTCTGCTTTCCTGGAGGTGACAGTTCTAAATGAAATGCAGTGGGGATGGCTGGGTTCTCCTGATTTTTGTAAGAGGTAAGTCTTCACTCTGCCTTGAGAAAGATCTGTCATAGCACTAAAGAGGAACCAGGAACACTAAGATAGAGAATTAGGAGTAGAAGGTACCATGACCCAGATTTTCTGGCAGTACTGCCAATTCCAAAGGGAAAGATTCACATATCATTAATCTGTTTTTCCCAAGTTGAACTATTCAGATCCACTCCAGCATCCGCTAAGCACCCACTACACACAAAAGAGAATCTGCAGGTCTTATACAAGGGGACCTAGAGTAGGTTCTACACACTTACTGAAAATCACTATGTGTGTTGAATAAACCCATCAGCATGACTACCACTTCACTAAATGCAACCAAACTCCTCATTCCTCACCATTTTCCTTTGACATTTGCTTCTCTGGCTGTGCATATTTTCTACCACCAGTTTAAGATTTGGTACCGGGAGTGACAAATTCTCAGAGTAAATGTCACCTTTTTCCATTTCCTATAACAACTGTTGCATGGCCAAATCATGGCCAATTCAGTTCCTGCTAAGCCTGGTTTCAGAAGCCCCTCTTTCACTACTCCAAGGATCTACTTACGAATCAGTAAGAATTGAAAAATCAGTTAGCCTCTACTGGCTATTCCATCTCAAAGCCATCTTGAGCCATATTCAATTGCTTCACCCACAATCATCATTATGATAGGAATCTTCAATTGCCTACTTGATTCATTCTTTGCTCTAACTTTTGTCTTCCATATAATATTTCAGCTACTTTTAATTTAAGTCTTTTTTGTTATATTTCACATATTTTAAGGGGCTACCATACATTAGTATTGGAGCCAAGTGATATGTAAATATGTAAAATATTTATGTCTTTTTTTTAACCTGAAGGTATGGATTTCATTTGTTTTTGTCAAGTTTATCCTGTGGTTTTCCCACCCTTTCTATGTCAGCATTTCTTCGAATTCTGCATTTTTGTTTCCAGTCAACTCATGACTTAGTCCTCCCAGCTTCATCTCATTTAAAAAATATGGTACACATGCTTTTGGTATTTCCATCTAGGTCCATGATAAAAATTGTCAAATGAGAAAGAAAGCTTTGGCACAGTACTAGAAATCTTTGTCCAAACAAACTCAAAGTTTTCATCAGCTATGAATCTACATAACATTACAGGATCCATCTTACATTTCCACAGTATCATAAGAACCTGCCAAACACCTAATGACTAAAGAATGACATTCAGTGCAGAGGGGAATAAAAAGAAACAAAGAACAGTGAAACATATAAACTATTTCTGAAATGGAGAGTATTTTCTTGCATTTCATTATTAATACATGAATCGATGTAAAAACTTATACCAAATTTTTAAAGTCTACCTTTGTGCTTTGAAAGTTATATTTTTCTACCATAACAAAATTTATACTTTCATTTGTGTTTCTACAGAACTCAATTCATGAGTTCTATTCAGCAGTGGTAGTCAATGATATGTCAAATATTTTCCCTTCTATTCTTTCTGGATGCATGCTATAATTTCATTACCTTGCCCACTCTGAAGAATGACATGACCATATGACTTGGCTTGGCACAGGAATTTGCATGAAAATGTAACGTCATGTGTCTGTAAGTCTTTTAAAAAGTGACTTTCCTGTATCACAGCCCCTCAGAAGAACATGCTGAAATAGAACCACCATCAAGGATAAGCAGAACTGCTTTGCTGAACCACACTGAACTTGCTGTGAATAAGAAGACTTTGGTGATGTTTGTTATAACAACGTAGTCTATCATATTCAATCAGATACACGGAGTTTGCAAGTGTGCAAGTATGAGAGAGTTTGTGTGAGAGAAGGGCAGACAATGATGAATCAAGTGAAGGGGACTCTCAAGATTGCTTGCTCTTACACTATGTTGCAGGAAACTAGTAACTCTGATTTTCCTTTTGTGTGAGCCACAATTCTATTATCAGATGTTTTATAAGTGAGATTTATATAAGAAAGCCAAATATTGGATGTCCTTCCCTTTGGCCAAGGTAAGGGCACTATCTTGGCCTTTCTCTTGAGGCTATTCTGAGATGTGGCCCTTCCAGTCTTCCCTTAGCAAAATCGAAGGCTGCTGCTCTTCGCTTCACCCCAGATCCTGTCAAGGAGCTCGGACAGGAAGCTGGTGCTGCTGACAAGAACACACTTTTGGTAGCAAGAGTGTGGCCTTTCCAGGGCTTCATCTGGAGAGTGACATCTTTGCTTCTCAAATTTCTCAGAATAGTTGGGGTAAGAGTGGATTGGAAATGAAGGCCACGTCTAATGATCAGTTGTGGTTCCAAAGCTCAGATTTCGTTTTTGATGTTTGTTTCCACCAGTGTACTTGCAAGCATTTTATTTCTTTTAGGGTGTACTCACCCTGCTGGCTCATCTGAATCAGTAATTTTAAAAAGGTCACATATGAGTCTAGGTACAGCTCATTGTGGGGAACCACATTAGTATAGGTGTCTTTCCCAAAATTCACAGAAAGTTCTTTCTTCAAAAGGTAAAGTGCTAAGTAAGACCACCTTATAGGAGCCAGTGGTCTATGGATTGTGTAAAATAGAAAAGCCTGTGGTTTGATTGGGATGGGGTGACAGGAACCTTTAATGGTGTGTACCCCTATTGTCCAATGGATGGATTCAATCAAATTCTCAGAGTACATTATTCTCCCACTGTGGGAGGGGTTGCTAATATCTTCTGCAATATGATGTGCCTATATCAGATGAAATTTAAACATGTACATGTTGTAAATGCATGCACATTACTGAATAAAATGTAGCTTTTCCTTGTATTAACCTTTAGATTCTGACTATGATTAATAACTTTTTTAATCCCTTCCTGAGTCACATAATTGTCCATTTATTCACAATAGATCTGGTTTGCGAGTTTATTTTTATAACATTTAAGCCCATGGTTCTTAGAATTTCAATCTTCCCTTTATTTACACCTCTAAGCCTTTAACTGGGTCACAGGAGGTCATGAACAATACTGGCTACTGCTTGAGATGAGCAAATGAGAACAATGGAAAGGGTTACTAAATAATGAGAAAATGTGAGCTGGGGGCGTAAGTCTCTAGCATGTGTAATGCCATGGGTTTGATCTCCACCTCAGTAAAACAAAATGAAAGAAAGAAAGAAAGAAAGAAAGAAAGAAAGAAAGAAAGAAAGAAAGAAAGAAAGAAAAATTTATCAGCGGAAATAAGTAGTCCCAATCTCCCAATCTCCCAGTCTCTAAGGCAAGTCACAGAATCAATGTAGTTCACTGTGTTCAGCAAGATCAAAAGACATGGGACAGAAAATATCAATATTTGTCAAACACAGGGAAAGAAACTTATGAAATTGTGTTTCAGACATGGGCCTATAAATGTGTGTGTGCTTGCATGTGTCCCTGTGGGTCTAAGTGTGGGTTGTGATTTTTAAAAACACTGAAAATACGAATATATTATATTATAAATATATATGTGATATACAACTTGAAAATATTCATTTAAAGTGTCTCAGGCAATATTAAGTATCCTAAAAAGTATCCAAGTGATATTTTACAATCTCTCTCATTTTCCAATCACCTCCTTTCCCTCTTGTCTTTCTATTCCCTTAGCACTCCATACCCTCCCCATAAAGCTTAGTTTTGTCCCAATAATAGAGCAAAACACATTAAGGCTAAATTTACATGACGCTTTAAACTTCCATCAGTATAGTCCTGTGTCTGAGTTAAGTGACATTTTCTTTGTCTAGCCAAAGAATGCAATAAAGCTAAGCAAAGACAAGTGAAGCTAATTCACTGCCAATGGAGAAGCAAAAACCTCTGTATGGAAAACTTCACTTATAAATATAGAAACAAATGTTTTGAAGACAAAATAGTATTATATACATCTCGGGTAATTTCTTCTCAAAGTATCAGTCTTTTGTTCATTCCCAAAAATGTTAACACTAAGTAATCTAGCACAGTTCTGCTGCAAATTTCACACCTATTTTCAATCACTGCTTTCCTGAATCTTGCTCTTACCCTCAAAGGGCTTGTCAAATGAAAGCAAAAAGTTTGCGGGAACAAAGACGAAGCCAAAAGTGAAATGATAAAGCTCAGGAATCAATGAACAGAAAAAGAGAAAAATGCATATATCGAGCAACACCCAAAGGGATAGGAGAACATAAATTGTGGGAGAAAAGGACCCCAAAGGGCAAGAACAAAACATGTTCAGACTGGCTTCGATGAATTCTTCATGGCTGGGCGCAGTAGGAAGAAGTTAAATAGCACACACGTTGCTCAGTGAACTTCAAAAACAAAAAGATCCTGAGCAGGACCAGGGTTTTGCGTTCACTTACACCTGTTCTCGACAGAAAGCCCTAGTTGATTTTGGGAATTGATTTCCTTACAAACAGTATTTTCACTTTGATGGATAAATTAATGATAAATATAATAGACAGCAGTTGTATTTAACAGCCTGTAACAATCATGAAAGTAATAATGTCTGAGGTATTATAAAAAGGTCATATTTACTAGATATATAGCTACATAAATTCCAGGTAATAGAACTTCACCTACCTATTCACCCAGGATAGACACCTATTTAACCCAGATGAAATCATACTGTGGCAAAAATAGTTAACTTCCACAAGCTTCAAAAGACATTCAAAAACTCATTTGTAAAAGTGGATCTCAACTAAGAGAACCTATTTTAGATTCAAGGAAGTAATTTTTTTCAGGTAAAAAGATAACACACAAACTTCTGTGATATTTTTATTAAATATGAGTGTCTTTAGTTGTATTGTCATAGCTGCCTTGATGTCCTGAGTCAATTCAAAAGATTATCATAAATAATGATTTATCTTATTTAGACAACAAACTCACCTACTACCAGACTATTTCCTCCTCTCAATCTCTGCTCCATGCTACCAGGGAATCCATTTCAGCAAATATTTACTGAGTACATAACACAGTCATCTTTTATGGTGAAAAAATAGCCCCATATATTTTTAAACCTTGTATTCAATAGAATTTTAGACTTACAGAAAATTTAAAAACTAGCTTTTGCTTTCTCTCTCGCTCTGCTCCCCGCCCTGTCTTCCTACAGCTTTATCAATTTCATTGGCATTTTTTTCAAAAACCAGCTTTTTATTTCACAAGCTTCTTCATTGTTATTATAATTTTATTAATTTGGTTTTTTATTTTTTAATTCTTTCCTTCTGTTTGCACCCAGTTTTAATTTTTTTTTCTTAATTTCTTAAGATGGAAACTTACATTAGTGATTTAAGACCTTTCTATTTTTCTAGTATAAACATTTAATACTAAACATTATCCTCCACTGGTTTAGCTGCATTCCTTTTGGATTTGTGCAACAGTCCACAAATTTCCATACTTTGTACTTTCATTTTCTTTTTTTATTTCAAATTTAAGACTTATTTTTAAATGAATTTTATTGGTACACTTTTGATATACATTGAAGATTATACTCATCATAGGGAATATCACGTTTTCTAAATCTTTATATCTCATAATACTAATTGGAAACATTGTCTATATCTTTTAATAAAACTGGATACATAATTAGACCATTCTCACATGAAAAATCTCTAAACTGAGATGGTATCACTAGTATTCTGAACATCAAAGAAGAAATAAGACAAATTTTCCAAAAGTTTTTCCAGGGAACGGAAAACAGACAATGCTTTCCAATTCATTTTACAGGGCCATAGTAACCTTGATATCAGTACAAGAGAAAGACATTTTATAAAACAAGATAATTACAGGCTCAACCGTCTAATGGACATAGAATAAAAACTTTAAACTCTTAGCTTAAATATGGCAATATATGTGGCCGGGAGTATAGCTCAGCGGCACAAGTGCCTTCCTGGCAAGTGCGAGGTCATGAGTTCGATCCCCGGTACCAAAAATAAATAAATAAATCAAGGAGCTTTCCTAGCTTAAAAAAAAAGCATGGCAATATATTAAAATGACAACCTATCATGATCACATATATAAAAGACAGTGTATCTTGGGTTTATTCCAATAATGTGTTGCTTATTTAGCATTTGAAATATCAATCAGTGTGATTCTCCACACTAAAACAATAAAGGAGATGAAGCATATGACCAACTCAATCGATATAGAAAAATTATTTGGAAATATCTAACATCTGTTCATAACAAAACTGTCTAAAAGCTAGGAATACAAGGGAACTTTTAACCTGATAAAGGATATCTATTTTAAAAAGACACAAAACTCTTAAACTTCAAGTAAGCATTATACTTAAAAATGAAATACTGAAGACTTTATATTTTGGACCAAAAAAAGTTTTAAAAAGATGTCCACTTATGTTCAGTTCTTATTAGTGCAAAAGCATAGAAATAGAAATAAGTGCTGTAATAGTTGGAAATAAAATATTAGTTATAAATGACATGATATCATATAAGGAAAATTAAAATGAATCTATAGATTAACTATCAGATAAATGCGTTTGGAAAGGTATTTGTATTTCTGTGTATTAGGAACGAATCATCAGAAACATTAAAAAGAAAATGTGGCATATATACACAATGGATATTACTCAGCCATGAATAAGAATGAAATAATGTCATTTGTAGAAAATGTGTGGAACTAGAAACCATCTAGCAAAATAAAATTAGCCAGAGTCACTCAGACAGTTAAATATTGCATGATTTCTCTTATACAAGAAACCTAAAATTTTATAAATTATTGAATAAAGAATTAAAGGAGAGAGAACAGGAACAAGAAGTAGACTTCTGGAGAGGGGGAAGGAAAAATGTAAGACGTAAGAGGAATGAGAGAGAAAGCTAATAAAATTAAATTTGTTCAGATTTTAAATGCATATATCAATTTTCCAAATTAAACCCCATCATCATGTAATAAAAACATGAGCTAATAAAATTATAAAAGAAAACATTAAAAATATTTTAATCCTATATAATATAGCATCAAAATCATCAAATATCAAAGAATACATCTAAGGAAAGTTATACAAGATACCTACCAAAAAGCCACCAATTATTATTTATTGAAATTAAGATATGACAGAAGGATATAAGTTAGAATATTGTAAAAATGTCATTCCTCCTCAAATTGATTCAGCATAAATACATTTTCAACGGAAATCCTACCATGGCTTCTGTAATTTATATGGAAATTCTGAAGACTAAAAACGGTCATCTTCAAAAAGAGGAGTAAACTACTAAGACTGCATTGTTAGCAATACAGATTGGAGCACAATGATAAAATCTTGAACCAATAAAACAGAAAAGAAAATCACCCACCGCACTTATTCTTATGTGGTTACCACCTTTCTTATCACCAGGACTCAATGGCTTACTTACATCAGCAAATTAAAAGAAGAGAGGTTTATCCTGTCTCATGTGTTTACCCTCTATTTGGTTGGCTCAATGGCCACAAGGGCTGGAGCAGAGGAGAGCTGCTCAACCCAAGGAGGCTGGGAGGCAGCAAGTGAAGGGAGGAGTCTGGAAGGGAGACTGACCCCCAGGGCCCACCTCTTTGAGCCAGACTCCACCCTCTCACTCCGAGCCAGCTGTAGAGCTCCCATAATTCAGTCACCTACCACAAACCCCATGAGCCCACGAGGATTAGATTTGTAACTCATATACAAGGTGTGATGGAAAAAATACGGTGAATGCTTAAATAAAAATTTCAAATTTATTACAGTAAAAGATACACTGCCATTATTCCCCCTTAAAATACTTCCCCTTCCTTTGAACGTATTTACCTATTCATTCTGTCCACCTTCACCTTCTGATGCTGTTTTGGAAATCTACTTTCATAAGTATCTTTGATGGCTGCCTCCATGTCCTGGATCCATTCCAAATATTTATGGCAATTTTTGTCAAATAAAAACATTACAGTCATATCTTTGCCTACTTTATTCACTGGATCTGATTCCATATGAGTTTGGAACCACCTCCAAAGTTAAGATGACAATGAAACGTAAACTTTTGAATCAATTTAGGACACAGAGTCAGCCATAATATTGCAACTAGAGACATTCACAGAAAAGAACTTCCAGAGCTGCTTTGGAAAGTGTCAAGAGTGATGCGATAAGTGTGTTTCAATGAAGGGGAAGTATTTTGAGAGTCATAATAGCAATGTAATGCTTTTACTGTAAGGCTTTAAATTTTTTTTAACATTCACTATATTTTTATCACACGTTTCACCTAATAAAGAACCTATACAGAATATATTCTCATTTCATATTAATCAATAGGAAAGAAGACAGGTATTTATCTGAGTACTTTAAATAGAAGAAAAATGCTTTTGGGAAATATTGGGTTGATTTTTTTCTTTAATTTTTAAAAAGCTAGGGTCAGGCATTTAGCTCAGTGGCCTAAGTGCCTGCCTGGCAGGCGCAAGGTTGTGAGCCAGATCCCAAGTATAAAAAAAAAAAAAACAATTAAGAAGCATAAACACTTTTAAATAGCACAGAAAGCATTTCCCTCCAGTCCTCTCACTCTGTCCTTCCCAAAACAAGGACATATTTAATTGGTGCCCTTTGGATGGTTCATTATCCAGGTTTGCCTTAGCTTCTTAGAACCACTGTGAGGCCAAAAACCATGGTCCTTCTCTCAGCTCTTCCTTCCTGCAAGAGGCAAACTCCCCCACCAGCATAAAGCCCATACTTCTGAGGGATAGGAGAGAAGCTTGCACTGTTACATTTTAAGTCAAGGCCACAATCTCCAGTCTTGCTTTAGCAACGATGAGTATTTGACAGCCTATAAGATATTTGCGTCTTTTTCTCATTAGGTTTGGAACTTTCCTTCTTCAAACCTCTGATGTCAGCAGAGGAAGAAGAAGGTGGTGAGACCATGTTAAATAAATTGAGAGATGTAATGGAGCTGTAGGCTAAAAGCAAAGGAAGAGATCTAACTCCTGCCCCTGAGCAGTGTGGCTGATCTGTCGGCAAGCAGTGTCAGTGCTGGGAAGAGGGGATGCCACACTTATTCCCTATCCTGAGGAAGAGACTGACAGTGCCACCTCCCCGTGATCAACTTTCTTTCCATCAAAATATTCCTCAACTTGCTCCGTAGTTTCCCAGGGGTTTGGGCAGCACTAATTGTAAAAATCGTTAAGAAATGTTTTTGAAAGGTTTAGTATCTCTAAAGTTAGGCTTCAATGTGAGGTTTTTGAACTAATGATTTCTTAAGAAAAAAACCATCTTGATCTAATTCTATTGATCAGAATTTTGTTTGTCATGGTAAAGCTCCTCCTCATGTATTTCAAGAACCTTCAGGATTTGCTAAAGTAGGTCAGACAAGAAGATAATTGATTTGGCTCTAATGCATATACCAAGCATGTTAGCAGACCAAAGCAATAACTGCCATTTGTATGCAGGTCAGAAAAGAAAAAGGTACCCAAAATATATCTACGCTATTTCCTGAACAGAAAATAGCATAACAAGATATGTATTTGGTTTTTTTTTACTTGCATTGATAATAGACCGATTTTATCATCATTTTTTAGTACATGGCATTTGATTT
The DNA here is from genome assembly GCA_004363535.1 of Dasyprocta punctata. Taxonomy (NCBI): domain Eukaryota; kingdom Metazoa; phylum Chordata; class Mammalia; order Rodentia; family Dasyproctidae; genus Dasyprocta; species Dasyprocta punctata. The sequence continues at coordinate 26,349 of RJWM01010418.1, read as the reverse complement.
AGAGACAAACTTTTATTCAAAGGAGTAGCAATGCTACTAATTTTGTGATACAGGTGCTATCTGTGTCACATAGAAAACTATTTTCTTACATTATTAGAATGAATGTGGTCTTTGTAGTAGATATCAACTCAAAGAAGGATTATAAACACTTCACTATATGGTGGACACTTCAGTGTTGATATGCTGGACAGCTCAAAGGTGTGATAGAGAGACACATTGTAGGAAGATATGAATGATTCGAAGGAAGAGTTGCAATGAAAATACTATTTTGCCATTTTCCAGATACTTTCTAAATTTTTCTCCCTCCATGTGCCAGGACTGCCCCAATAGGTTTCCCACACACGGTCATCTTTAAAATTTGAGAGCAATGTTTTAATTTCTATCAGTGCAGTCAAAAAGAGAAAAACAATAACACCAATGCACTGTGTCTAAGAAAAGTTCCAATTCTTAAGCTTTTTTTGAAAGATCAGTTCCAACTCCAACAAATAAAAAGTGATTAAGCTGAGAAAACAATTATCAACAATACACATTTACATTTAGGTCAATTGCAAAACATGACTGGCTACTAAACTACTGACCTTAATAATACATTCAGGTTTATAACTTTTGAAAGGTTATTGTTATTTTCATTGCACTAACTACATTTATTATCTCTGACAAAATTACCACAAAGAACAGGGGCAATTCCTTAACCTTTAGTAATAAGGTACATTACTAATAAAGTATTCAAGTCTGTAAGACGAGTGTATATGTCACATAATGGTAGTGGCTGTGTAGTCTTGGGGCTTAAAGAATGATTTGACATGATTATCCAGCTAATTAATATTCATTTTTATCCTGCCACCACCACCAAATTTTGAACTGATGGAAACCAATGAGAGTAGGGAAGATGTTGATTTACGCAGATTGATAATATGGATAAATCAATTCAGAATCAGTTTTAGTCTGGTTGCAGACTATTTTCTTTTTTCTCTTTCTAAACAACAGAAATTTCCCAGATGAAGCAGAACAACTAAATGCATTTTAATGATGTCTTTTGCCTAAACCCTACATCGAAGAGAGGCAGAGCTCCTACCCCTGGAGCATGGAAAACTCAGTCCTTACCTTCTGGCAGGAAGGATCAAGGAGCCAATGCAACAGGCTGGGGGGCCTGAGATATGAAGGTGAGGATTCCTCCCAAGGTGACAGTGTATCAGGAGCAAAGCCATGCCCAACCTAACCCTGAGAGAGAAAGCAAGAGGGTTCTCTTTCTACAGATTACCATGAACTCAGCAGTTTAAAACACACAATTATAATGTAGTTCTGTAGGTCAGAAGTCCAACATTCTCTTACTAGGCTAAAGTCAAAGTGTCAGCAGGGCTGTGTTCTTTTCTCAACATTTCAGACGAGAACCCATTTATTTGCTTTCTCCAGATTCCATAGGTTGCTCACATTTCTTGGTTCTGGGGCCCTTGCAATTTGCAAGCCAATAACTCCATACCTCACTGACCATTGTTCTGGAGTCACATCTCTTTCTGTCCACTTCTGCCCTTCTCCCACTTCTAAGGATCCTTGGAGTTAAGTTGGTGTCTTGGTTACTTTTTTCTTGTTGCTGAGACAGAATACCTGGTGCCCAAAATTAGGGAAGGAAAGGTTTATTTCTTACAGTTTTTGGGGATTTCAGTCCATACTCAGTTGGCTCCAAGGCAGCATGGTGTGGCAGGGCAGCCATTCACAGTAGCCTCAATACAGTAAGACATGAACCGAGAAGAGAGGGAAGACATGACTTCTTCCTGCCCTTACACTGTATGACAGCTCCATTCCTGGGCAGGTGCAGCACTCACATCACCAATCCCAGTGCTAGACAACAAACCAATCAGGAACAACAGACTCAGCTGCGTCCATGATTACACGAGGTTTAAGTGGGGGCCATCCAACTGCACTATAACAGTTGGTAATCACACCACACTCCAGCCTGAAACCACTCAGACAAACCAGGTAATCTTACCATCTCAGGGTTATTAATCCAATCATACCTGCTAAGTAATCTTTCTCAGACAACTTAACACTTTTACGGAGACTGGGGAGATGGCTAACTGGAGTACTATGGTCACAGCTCTTAGCACTGGCTGCTTCTCATGGCTAAGTCACCCATGTGTCAGCTCTTTCCATGAAAAATCAAAACTTTCTTAATATTGCATACAACATCTACACACTACCAACCTCAAATCCATCCTTAGGACTTTTTTGCCTAAAACTTAAGATAAGTGGCTTTAAATAAGTTTGAGGACAGGTCATTTGTCCAAAGAAGTAACACCTCCTGACAAGGTCATATTTGTTTCAAAGGTCCTACTGGCAACATCCCAAGCACCATGAAAACAAAACAAAACAAATAAAAGCATGAAGCACTACTTCTTTGAGTAGCTAAATACACATATGCATGCATACACAAATACACACTTATACAGACACACCAAGTCTGTAATAATTTGGAACATGATAACGTTATCATCTCTTTAAGCATTCTTAGGGCATGCTAAGTTTTCAGAAGTCCTTCAGTTAAACAAATATATGATGTATGATCAACCTTTGGCTCCTTGAAAATATTGAGACAACAATCAACTCCAATTTTCCTATCTGGCTCTGGAATTCCTTTCTGCTCCGCCCTAGAGAAAACCACACCAAACTCATAGACCTCTCTAAGGATAGTTTCTAAACTTATTTGATTGTGCCTCAGTAAAATTTTCTTGAATATGTGTATAAATTTATACAATATATGTAAATTATACACATTTTCTAATGTGCTGATAAACACATGAACCAAATAAATATTTTAACAAAAAAGTGAAATCAGTAGTATTTTATATATCTTGATAATCTCGGTTGCTTCATGCTGCCAATAGTTAGCATCTAAAGGCCAAAAATACACTTAGGGCTAGAGATATCTGGACCAAACCCGGATGCAAATTCATTCTATCAACAAATCTTTATAATTTTTCAATGCTTTGGCCCACTCTTTGTCAGATCTTAAAAGATTATGGCTATTTTTACTTTACAATGTTTACATTCTAGAAGGATCAGCTATTCCATTAAGTTTTGATTCAATTAAACTTGCTTTCATCATCTGGGATCTATGATATGTTTGTGTAGTGTTTTTCTTTAACTTTTAATGATTGTTTTGTGAGATCATTCCAAAGCATTCATCCATTTAATGAAAATAAGTTCAAGCGAAAATGCTGTAACCTGGAGCCTTAGTTAATCCAGTACCTACAAATCAGTATGCACTGTGAACTCTACTGGCAAGGCCTGTCAGCCATGGAAAACCACACGTCACTCAGTATCTTGTATGCTTAGAAGGCAGAGGACCTATCAAATACTGTTCAAACCCATATACTCCATACCAGATATTAGTAAAGATTAATTCCTTTTTCTATTTTCAATAAAAGTAAGTACATAAAAGTTCCAATGTTTTCCTCAAGCACCCTGTTGAGTTGTCTTGCTCACTCCCCCAGAGATTCTCCCCATGTCCCATGACCATGCTGACAGTACCATGGCTGTGAAATCACAGAGACTAGGGTTTAATTTGATATCCACTGATGCTCGCTTTCAGAGTTTCAGGAACAAAGTCCTCAGTAGTGCCCTACAGTGCCCTCAGAAGGATAAGCATTGGATTTTTATCTTGGAGGAATCAGTCTCTAGAATTGGGGACAATGGTGTCCCAAGAAGAAGTTGCATATGCATCTCCAAAGGACTACAGTTTTAATGATAATCAGATGTTCTGTGAAAAAAAAAAAAGGGAGAGTGCTACAGGGAACCTACTTTTCCTTTTAGGAAGACATCAATTAGAATAACCCCCTTGGTCTCCCTTTGGGAGAAAGAATGACCTACGGGGTGGATGAATACATTATGATACAGAAACTGAGTACATAAGGCTTAGTCCTTTTCTTTTGCTTGGGGACCTGCCAGGCATGCAAAAGGAACAGCTTCTGGTCTGCTCCTTCTCCTGAAAATTGCACGGGGTCAGGGTCTGACCCCCATGTAATAATAAAATTGTAATTAATTAAGGAGTTATTACATGGCCAGGAGGCCAGGATGGACAGTACTACCATTTCATGGGTGTGCATGCTTTTCCCAATCCAGAATACCATTTTCAAACGTTCATAGTTGTCACCCATCTAATCACAGTCTATTAGATATCTTAATCCTTATGTGCCTAGTTCCCTTGTTTACCTTTAAGTGATTCTAAACTAGTTTCAGAAAACCCAACATTGTGCAAACATACTTTAATACAATGAGTCTCTGCAGCGTGGTACTAGTAACACCTCCCTTTCACAGGTCACCTAGTCCACACCCTAACAGTTATGGGTTATTTATTATACATAGGCATGTGCTAAATTGTTTCACTAGATTTCATTTCATAATCTTCAATAATATTATAAGGGAAGGATTACTACTGTCCCTATTTAGGGAAGGAATCTGATTCTTAGGGAATGAGATAACATGAGCTACACCCTTCTGAAACATATATTTTAACTGAAAGCATAGAAGGCATTTAGAATCTATAACACTCAAACTTGTTCCTCTTCCAGTGAGCAAACAGAATGATAGGGAATTGAAACAGGGGCCTCATAAAGAAGTGATTGATCTACTGTAATCTAGTTATCCTTATTCTCTAGTGGTCCTGAGAGATCAGATTCCTGAAAGCCCTGGACCCCCATCCTAACACTTCTTTGTATTCAGTGTGCTTCAGACTGCAAGTTATGGTCCATAAATGAGTCATGAAATCAATTGAGTGGGTTAAGGCCAACATATTTCTGAGGGAAAGGAATGGGGGAAAGAGGGAGAGAATGTCTTGGAAAAGAAAATATCAAATGAATACCACATAAGGACCATATTATATTATTTAATGAAATTGTTGCTTTGGCAGTGTGTGTGTGTGTGTGTGTGTGTGTGTGTATGTGTCTGTACACATGCACGTGTGTACATATTTTAAATTGAATGCAAAGTGTTTTTATTTTTTATCATGGATCGTGATCCTAAAAAATTTAAAATCCATGCTTCTATCTTATTTGGCTTATCACAAGGTTTTTCTCATGGTACTAAAGCTTATTACAACCTTGCTTAAAGTTCCTCTTTTTTCTTTATGTGCCTTTGGAAAAGAGAGATGACAAGGAGCCTGTGTACATAAGATAATAGCAAAAGGACTTTAGCAGGGAGGGGAGATGGATGGGGAAGAGAAGCCAAGACAGGTCAGCCTTGGATGACCAAGCCAGATTCTGTTCTACCGAGTGATGGGAAGCCTGGGGGTGGTAACAAGGAAGTGAAATGATTCCCTTCATATGATGAGGGACTCCTGGATGTTGGAGTGTAGCACCACAAGTTCCAACTCGTAAGTGGAAACAGCCCCCATTCTGGAGCTACCTGAATCCCCATTTACCATCCTTCATGCCACACTTGTAAGTCTTCTCATTAGCATATAAAAGATATTCTTATCACTCAAGAGATTTTAAGGGTTTTGGTAGCTTTGTGCTAGGAGCCAAGGAGAAAGGCCAATTTTTTTTTCACTACACCACCAGCTGAAGGGTGTCACATAGGCAGAAAAACGTGTAGAGCCAGGAGTACTGCTCACAGTTGAGGGAGGGGGCAGTTCCTGGGGTGTTTAAGAGTCATGGCATCCGGCAAGCAAGAACCAAGCAAGGATGACTGATAGATGACAGCAAAAGGACATCCAGCCCAGCTCTGATGCCTGACTCAGGAAAATAAACCAGGTTTCTCACCCCTTCTTAGGTAATCATTAGCCACATGTAGAACATGTCAAAATGGCTTAGCAGAACTGAGCGTGCCATGCACAAAAAATACCTTCAGTCCTTTAGGTAATTAAGTGCTCTGACTGCGTGAGCATTTCTTCAAAAGCAGAAAGCTTATTTTGATGATTATAACTTTGAAAAATAAATAAAGAATATAATACAAGCACTTATTTAAAACTATGTCAAAAATCAGTGAACTTAATGAAAGAGGAGGGAGGACTACATGTGTGACAGAAAAGGAGAAAAACTAAGTTTTCTGGAACTACAGAACTGTAAAGAACTTGGGTATTTTCTAATTGACATCGTTTTTCTGGAACCTAGAAGCCTCTCCCTGTTTAGGTAGAGTGACATGGATAATTATCTTGAATCGAGTAACAAATTATGTGCTTCCATTTAAAATGAAATGTAGCCATGAAAATTATTCAAGATAATCATTGTTGTTATCATTTTCCTGTCCTCAAGACTCTAAACATTAAATGATAATGTCTTCATGGTAAAAGTAAAAAGTGGAGTTAAACAATATTGTGGGAACTCAATTTTCCGTAAGACTAACCCTTTGATGTCGTTGACGTTACCTCCTTTTTTAGAAACCCTAGAATATGTTAACTGTGTATTATCTCTTATTGAGTAGAAAGAAAAATACCTCTCCATTTTGATAAACATTTTTTTTTCCTTTGGAACTACATAAAAAGTGTGCTATGCTTTATCTTTTATTTGAACAATGGTGGGCTTCACAAGAATGTGGAAGGGGGAACCACCTAATTTCAGGAATTTCAAGAAGCAATTACCTCTGGGTTATGTGGCATACAGCCTCTTTTGAGACCCCTCAGGCTGACCACCTCCAAAGAAGTGATTGATGCCTTTTTAAAAGGAAGAAGAGGATTTCTTAAAACCCACAACTATGACATGGAAAAGTAATTTGCCGAAACAGAGAAGTCCTATTGTCTCGTGGTAGTAAGCGATTGCAAGCAAAACAATTATGTATAGGACACATAATTTATAGTATTATTTGTGATACTCACCCCGAGTCAAACACAAAGAAAGTGCAGGAAATCTGTCCACACACTAAAGACCTAGAAAATCCAGCTAAGGACCTGGATTCCATGGCAATGTCCTACATGAGTTTAGCGGAAGTCCTAGAGCTCATGACAGTGCCTCCCACGAGTTCAACTGGAGGCCTGGAGCCCATGACAATGACTCATGCAAGTCTATTTCATGGATCTGCACTGCGAAGACCCCAAAGTTAATGGAGAAAGCTAGAAAAGGATGAATGATCTGTGCCAGTAGGCTGAGGGATCTGCACTAGAACCAAGAAGTGACACTCAAAGTAAGGGCCAAACCTCCCCTGAAAAGTGCCACAGCCATCCTCAGTGAAATGAGGTCTCAAACTTCTCCAACAATAACAGCTGAGTTCATACCAGGAAGCCAATACGACAAGCTTCTCCTGGAGGTTGAACAAAACACCATCTTCCCCTCTGGAGCCAGGAAGTGATGCTCAAAGTAAGGAACAGAGCTTCCCCTAAGTGAACCACAGCCATTCTCAGCGACCACAAGGTCTGAGCTCCTCTGATGATGAGAACGGCCAAGTTCATATCAGGAAAGAAGCTCAACAAGCTTCTCCAGAAGAGCCAGTGGCCACAGGAAACCAACAACACCATGAAGAACCAACAACACTCAGGAGAATCCACAACATTAAACTCTCCATCTCCAATTTTCCTTTTTACCTTGGCAACAATCCTCAGGTGGGCCAGCCACACAACACCACACTGATTCAGTTCAGCTGGTATTACAAGTTGACCACCAGTTATCAATCCACCACACCTCTGCTGTTTCTTCCCACTCTCTGGTTGAGTCCCCTGGGCTCCTGACCTCCATGCTCTATTCAGTTCTACATCTCCTTTCACCTTCTACCCTGACCTCGAGCCTAGTAAACTCAGACTTCCATCGGCATCTGCTGATTGTTGGATATTTCTGGTACAGTTACATCTTTGGCTCAAGTTTGATTCCCTTCTTGTGCAGCACTGGTCACTTGTGACCACATAGTTTTTATATCTGCAAAAAGTGACTTAGCTTGTTTGACAGGCAGAAGAGGCCTAGGGGATCTGAAGTCTCCATCTTTTGCACCAAGCAGACCTGCTAATCGACTTCTGTGGGGAGCCACCCTCAGAGATGTACTTTTGCCGTGAGGCCTGCATGTAGGAGCTGAGGCCTGAGCTAGATTGCCCCGCCCGTCGAGTGAGCCAAGGTGGCGCTTGTTTCCTGTTACAACCCCGCTGTAGATGATCTCTGCCCAGTTACTAATGACACCAACCAATGATAATGTACCCCCCAAGATGATCTGATTGGAGGATGAGACGGTATTTATGTGGGTTCCCGCCCTGCGCGGCGGGAGAAGCACGGAAGGAGCCGTCATGGACGGACGCGTGTGAGGCTTCTCGGGCGTACCTCACCGGGGACGATTAAAGCTTGCCTACTGCTGCACTGAGTCGTGTGTGTTTTCCTGCCAGCCGGGACAAGCGCGTGACAGACTTCCAGGGTACTTGTTTCTCATTCTACAATATGGGGTTTATGTTAACAAAGAAAAAATGTCGTGATCAAAGGGACTGCTTCCATGAGAAACTGAATTGCCAAGAACTATGCCACTATATTGTCTATTTCTAAGGCACTCATTTCCACCACAGTTTATGTGAATTACTCAGTGCACAGCCTGTGCAGCTATAAGCAAGTTCCATAAACAAAAAAGAATAACATATTCATTTTGAAATTCAAATTTTATTAATTTGTAATTTAATTTCATTCTTATTTAATCAAAAGATAACAATAAAACTCATCTTTATATTACAGATAAACTAATAGAGCAATAGTATGAGATTTGAAATTTTCCTCTATAAAGAATAAGGTATTTACCTCCTGAGATTTAGTCTGGGGTTGTCATTAATACTTTTTAAGATCTCGAACATATGGCAAATTCATTATATTTTGCTGATGACAAATCTTTGAGCTTTTGATGTCATTTGATTCTAACCCTACCAACCAACTCATGTCAGATAGATGAAATGGCTTGTGTAATCTCACAGTATCTATTCCTGATTATGTTAAAACAAGAATCCTGACCACCAGTGATCTCAAGTTATTCCCACTAGATTCTTAAGTCTTTGCTTACATTGTTATGGGCACAAAGGCCTGGAGACCAGGAGAAAAGAACATCTGAGTAACCACCTGACACCTTGTCTCCAAGTAGCTGAGGCTCAATTACCTAACACTATAGAAATGTCATGATGTCCTGGAAAGTTCTTACACATGTTAAAGTCACAGAGTGACATGTGAAGTCACATCCATTTTTGGTTCTGAGGGTAGAATCTGCAACCAAACAGACCTGGACTTGAGCCTATGGGGACCCATAACATGCTCCCTCAAAATATGGAATGTTAAGTGCTTTGGACTGAAGGGCACCACAAAGGGCTCAGAAACAAGGCCTTCCTGTCCTTCTCCCATCATCCTGCTTCCTGTCCCTCTTCCCCCTTCTATAACAAAAATGTTATAGAAGCCAGGATTCTAGTTCCCCAAAGAAGTCACAGAAATGAGACTTTCTCTCCCACAAAGCAGGCCATAAAACCAAGAAAGGCCATTCTCTCCCTTCTTCCTTGAAGACCTTCATTCCAAAGGGTCCTGCCTCAAACACTGGAGGAAGGAATGCTACACAGAGAGGTACAGAAGAATATGGACAGTGTCTTAGTTACTTTTCACTTGTTGCTGAGACAAAATACCTGACACCCAAAATTAGGGAAGGAAAGGTTTATTTCTTACAGTTTCTCGGGAGTTTCAGCCCATACTTAGTTTGCTCCAAGTCAGCATGGCAAGGCGGGGTTGCCGTTCATGGCGGCCGCAAGCCAGAAATGCGCTGGCGAGAGAGAAGAGGAGGGCAGAAGCACGGAATTGCAAGAGGAAGATCCACTTTCCCTTACACTGTATCTCAGCTCCACCCCTGGGTGTGTGCAGCACTCACATTGCCAATCCCAGCACTAGACAACAAACTGAACACAAGCACTAGACTCAGCCCCATCAAAAGTATGAGGACTTGGGGGTACATAGTATTACCCAGTACAGACAGAGAGGCCTAGCTTGACTTTTCCCTCTAGTCTATGACCATTATCACACATTTTATCCAACCACATTTCTAAACTGCTGTCCATTCTTCATCGAATCTAAGTATAAAAATACTATATATTCTCAGGGCATTTGGCTTTTTATTTCTGAAGTTTCTCATGTTACATAAAGCTTTAAATGAATTTGTTATGCTTTTTTCTTGTTAACCCAAATTTTTGTTATGGGAGTCTTGACTGGGACCTTTGTGGTGCATTAGACAGGCCATCTCACCTATTTATTCTGCAAAATGTCAGTTCTACTACTGATGTGCTTAACCTCTTGAAGCCTTGACTTTTTCATTTGAAGAATGGAAATAATAATGGTGCCTAATCATGGGAGTTTTATGAGCTATAATTACAATGAAACATAAAAGAAATTAACACAGTGGTTTCTGAACAGTAAATTTTCAATAGGTAGGTGATGAGGATGACAATGATAGAGCTATGAAGTTGGAAGACAGAGAAGAGGAGGAAGAAGGTGATGAAAAGAGAAGCGCTTGTTGAGAACAGAAAAAATGTTTAAATTCATTTTCAAACTCAACACCTAGCATAAGGCATGGCATACTGTAAGCGCTCAAACTGCATGTTGAATTAGATGAAAGAACAAATTTATCTCTGAGAACCAGAAATATATTTTGATTCTTATCGCCACCAGTTTGGAGGAATAAGAGGGGGAGAAATGCAAATAGTGCCAGTCAGTAGGAAGCCTGAAAAGAAACGTACAGGCTGGAAAATTTGGGGTGCTTATTAGAAAAACACTATGATGACCATAATTACTAATTATGTCAGCCAAATTCATTATCTTTATGTCACAATTGGGAGAAAAATGTCCAGGTCAGTGAAAAGCACAGAGCTGCAATGGAAATCCTGGCATCCTTGAGAGGTAATTGAATGTTCTTACTGGATTCCCTCTCATTAGATTTCATGTAATTGTTTTAAAACATCAAGACATAATGACAAGTCTGCATTTCAATATAATCTTGATGCAATAATCAAAAGGGCATTTAAAATTCACTGTACAATTATAGCCCCATTAAATGTAAGTTAACTGCCTATTTGAGTCACTAAATCTAATCTGTTACCTTGCAATAAGCACAGAGCGCGTTTCCATCGTGGCTGAATCACAACCAGACTTTGCTCAAGGCTCTGGGAAAAATTCTGCAATAACATCTTTACAAGGGTCAGATGACACTCACACGCACAACAGTTTGCCTAGGGATTCATTGGGAGCACAGGGATCATATTAACAGATCAGCAATGAGGAAAAGGGCAGACCCACTGGATTCATGCAACAGGCAGCCTGCTTGCACTTCCAATTTAACCATGGCATGGTGAAATCTAAAAGCATCGCTTGCCTCTGCCCTCAAAAGCCTGACTTCAACATCTCTGTTTCATTATGGGTAAGTTCTTTAGGATCAACCAAGATCATTCCAAGTTTACCTTCCTCTACCCATCACAATGAAAAAATTTCAAAAGAGAGTTGGAAATAAGGCTGGCTTCACAGCATTCAAAACATTCGTCCCCCTTACACTTGGAGGTCCACCACAGTCATTGTGCGTAAGAAGTCTGAAGAGGAAATAGCTTTGAAAAGATAGCCATCAAGTGCTCCTGGGGCAGGGAAGAGAAAGAAAAGATCCTGCAGGGAGGCAGCTGGCTCATCCAGCTGCAGGGGGAAGCTGTGTGATGGATGGCTTCAACTGGGACAATGGATGGCCATGAGGGACGAGCCTTTGTTCCTGGGTTCCTGCACCCTGTCTCTGACCTGACCCACTGACCTGTGTGCTGTGCACATGGCAGGGACGCCCTGGCCCTCTGTGACTGAAGGTCCAGCACAATGGCTCCTGCAAAGGCCACTGCTGGCTGGCTGCCCCTCCCCCTCCCATTTCCACTCAGTATTGCCAGATGGTGACAGGGCTGAAGGTGGAATCATGGATGATGCAGGACACAGACAGGGCTTCCAATCAGCAAACTCACCCCAGGATTAGCACAAATCAATGGCATGGGAAGATATGAGCTGGAGGAAGGGGATGGGGACTTATTTCCCTCAGGAGAGGAAAGTGAGCTGTCAAACCCAGGTAGTTACTGAAACATAATTAATTTGAATCTCCAGCAATAGTCTCCAGTTAAAAGTAGTAAAAAGGGTAGATCTAACAATCTGGTGAAATTCAGCACATTTCTCCCATGACTGCAAATCCTGCATCAGTTTCATGGTGTGAAAGGCCGGCCCAAGCCTGGGATGTCACTCCTCATCTTTTCTGGCTCAGGTCTGCCCCTCTGAGGTCATGAAGACCACACTGGTACAAATGACTCAAAAACAGTGCAAACAAAAGTAAGGACTTATCCAGTGACTTAAAATGTGTAACGTTTCACAAGACCTTGCAGTCACTTGTAAATGCCAAAGTCAGGTAATAATAATAATAGCTACCATTTCCTTCACAAGAACTTTGGGGCAGGAGACCTGCGAAGCACTCAAGGCAAGCATTACTAAGCCTCATAAGCCTGCTTGAGGGTGTTATTACTCATCTTATTTTACAGAGGACTAGACGCAGGCTCATAGGTGTTAAGTAACCTGCTCCAGGTCACGCAGCTCCTGACGAGGGGCGTAGCTTTCAACCTAGTTCGTCTGCTTGACAGCCTGGGCTCTGCCTGCTGCACAGTCTCTTTGTCAGGTTCCAATTCCTGGGGTTGTCCTAAGCTCAAGTTCAGATCTCCATGAAGTTTAGACACCCTTTCCACTCAGAGCACCTGAGAAGTCATCATTAGCATATGGGCACTCCTGGCCCGCTCCACACCTGCATCTCAGGGACCTGGGTCACTCCTCACGATTGCCCTCCTTTCTTAAAGTTACTATGTCCCAAAGCATACACTTCCGGTCTCCAAACCCTACTCAACAACCAACCTATTCAATAACCACCTCTCCCAGTCACACAGGCAGAAACTCGTCATTATTCTTTATTTTAGTTTTGTCTTCAATTTCCACTCTTAAAGCCCCCCAACCTGATCTTTATTTCATCCATACAGTTATCATCATGTCAGTCTTTTCTATCCTAGACACAGGTCAAACATTTGTACCTGAACCACAACTGGGACCCTGTCATTACAGTCACTCTCCAGCAGTTCTTAAGGAAACTTAAACTCTTCAATAAACATGCAGAACTCCTTTGATAGGGTATCATCTTGTACCCCCTAGTTCTCTTTATCCCAAATATGATACTACTATGATAACCAGCTAGCTAGAACTCAGCTGAGCAGGATTTGTAAGCACAAGACTAGACACCAAGGGGGTGCTCTGAGGTTGTGGGGTATGGCTTGCAGACATCCAGGCTGCAAGCAGCCTGGAGGAGCTGGACAGGCCTTGCCAAAGCATCGATATCAGACACAGCTCCAACCTTCCCTATCTGCTGAAAACCATTGATTCCCAGGGTTAGGGAAATTTGAATAACAGACAGGATACAAGTCAGACAGAGGTGAATAAGACAGAAACACAGAATAGATTTGTCTTTCAAGGAGGGAGGTGAAGAAGCCCAGCCAGGTAAGAGCCTAAACTTTCAAACAAGGATATCATGGCAGAACAGAAACTTTGTCAAGAAGATGAGAGATATTGAAGCAGCTTGTCTGGATAGTCCTAACTTCTTCTTATGTATTACTGTGCTTGTAGTTTTTAACTCTGCATTTTAATTAATCAAATTTATTGAAATAAAGTACTAGCATATTTAACCTCCTCTCCCTTACATTAGTGAGCAAAGTAAGAGCTGAAATACCAGGAGTAGATTCCCTCCACAATCCATGCACAGCATCATTTACTGATAACTTTTGTTTCCACCATGATAAAACGTTTCACATTTTTGCAATGTCTCTGAGAAAAATGGAATGAAATGCAAGTCTCACACTCATAATACGTGTAGCTAATTTTGTGTCCTGTTATGTTTCATGATTTCTGAGGTTCCTGGCAATTATGCTCTAGGGATGTGACATTTTGATATGGAAAGGGTGAGTGAATTACACACTAGAGAAATACACTAGGCTATTTGTATCTCTCCCCTCCCCCACCAGACAATATAAGTGATCCAATAGTTATTCTCCTTTTAGAATTGGGTTTCAGTTACTCTCAACACATTCTTCTGTCATTGTCATTAACCTCAGAATCACAGAGCTCTGCTAGCATTGTTATATACAAATTTTGGGTTTGGGTATCAGAACTGACTCCCTAGTTTGGCAGTCTGGTGTCTAAAACCTACAAAGCAGGGCAAACTGGCAGAGGCAAAGCCATCTCTAACATAACTAATGCCTTAAAAAGATGTAATTTTGTCTGAATGTAACATGGACATCCCACTACTACCACAAAAAAAGGAGACAGTCTCCAAGAGCCTTTTTCCAGAATCAGTGTTAATTAGAATATTTCCTAAGACAGGTCAGCCCAGAGTAATTTTCCAGTTGACTTGCCATATAACCAGGGGACAAGCTCCCACAGCACAATGCAGTGCAGATGAAAACCCCTTGTAATTTCTCTTGGGTCTTCACATTTGCTTGTTTATGGCGTGGAAAATCGTCCGAGTGTGGCTCAGTGTTCAAGTGGGCTGGTGGGAATCCTTCCAAAGCTAAATCAGGCACGTAGTGGGTGTTTCATAAATATCTGTTAGTGACCACTGTGAAAATGGGCTAGTCCTTTTGGTCACTTTGCCCTTAAACTCCCAGCAGATGCTTCACATATTTCAGCCACTCTGACAGCTCTGGGATTCCCTGATGCATAGATCTTCCTGCCAAAGTGGCACAGATCTAAAACTACTGCTTCAGCTCATTCAAGAGAAATTTGAAAAAAAATAATGATGACTTTTATTTCATACCTTCAACTTAAACATATCTGGTTGGATGATAAATAAACAACCTTTATCTGTGACCCTTACAATTCCCTTTCAATTCCATCTAAAAGTTCATCTCAACTTGGCACAGAGCTACTTTTAATGGCTCCCTAACAGCTGATAATTACCCTTTCTAACAAAACAGTCAATCTCAAGCTCAGTGTAGCCACCAGCAACAATAACTGATCAACAAGAGACAATAATATTGTTTTGTGCTCATAGTATCTATACAACAGATACAAAGATATATAGATATAGACATAGATATATAATATATATTACTACTACTTATTTATATTGATCATAGCTATTATTAATATTCCCTACTTACATTTATGGTTGCCATACTTTTATTTTTCATATGTTGTTAAAAGTAAGTGAATGCTAGTTACAGAAAAAGTGGGTAAAATGTTTAAAAAACCATAAGGACATTGCTAGGGAAGTTGAGGTAGCATATCCTAAGATTCAGGTCGCCATCCTGCCTCCTGTTCTTGTCACTCAGGCTCATTCCTCAGGTGTCCCATCCTGGGGCAGCCAGCCAGTCAGAGCTAAGGCATTGGTATTTGATTCACTGATACTTGATTTTCTTTTTTAATTGTTTTCCTTAATGTCTGTCTTTCACTCCACTTCCCCATTCTAGGATAAGCTCCTTGAAGACAAATACAATGTCTCTGCTTTCTTTCCAACTTGCTTGCGGCTGCCAGTTTTGGTATTAGGCACACAGTGGGTGTTCGATAAACATGACATTCAACACTCTGGCAGCCCAAGCAGCCCCGCTACTACAGACCTAGAT
The DNA here is from genome assembly GCA_004363535.1 of Dasyprocta punctata. Lineage (NCBI taxonomy): Eukaryota > Metazoa > Chordata > Mammalia > Rodentia > Dasyproctidae > Dasyprocta > Dasyprocta punctata. The sequence goes on along the minus strand of RJWM01010418.1, from coordinate 10,766 downwards.
CATCTGCTTGGCAAAAGTAATATGGCTCATCAGGACAGAATCTGTGAACAGTGAAAATTAATCACACACACACACACACACACATACACAAACTCAGCCTTTTGGAAAAACTACATCTGTGTTGCAAAGATGCCAAAATGTCTGGAGTGGACTAAAAGCTAGGAATTTCCCCTAGATTAGTCATGTAGTTTAAATAATTAGAAATGAAGGCCCATGAAGAAATTGTCTTTAGTGAAACAGGAGCACGGTGCAGGATAAGTTCAGCCACACTTCAGAAGAAGTTGTTAAAGGACAAGGAATTAGATGAAGAAATCAAGAAGCTACTTGTAACCTAGAGAAAAGAGATTGCTCATATCCTTCTGGCTTGGGCCTCAAGAGAGGTGTGCAAAAACCTCAGGCACCACAGTGAATATATTTCTAATTTTATAGAAAGGATCAAGTCTCTATTGCAGACATTTGGGGTATTTGTTTTAATAACATTCTAAGTGAAAGCCTTTTCTCTGGTGATAGAATTTCTTTCCATTTTTTACGAAGTCAAAAATGAAAAATAAGCTAAAGCAAAAGAATCTAATTTCCTACAGTAAGGTTTTGTTTTAAGTCACTTATAAATGCAAAATCATGGGGCCTTAGACACCAGAAGGCATATGTTGATTGTGGAAATGAAATAAGAAAAATAAAATAAAATCTTAGAAACCTGCTCATAAATATTGACCTTCCTCTTCTACCACCTCCAGCTCCCACCAAAAACTTCACACGTGTGTGCCCACACACACAACTCACACCCCAGAGGAGAAATAACAACACTGGCTTTCAGAGGCCATGTGAAATGAGCTGTGAGCTGACCTGTTTTTGAGATAGAACACATTTGTTCAATAAATTCATCACCTCTGGTGGAAGTCCACAGAATTTGACACTACCGCCAGTGTGCCAAGACTTAGAAGTGGTCAGGAACATCACGTGGTTCCCAGGCAGCCCCTTGGAGGCTGAGAGTCATTGGGGCTTCTTGAGAAGGGCCATCAGTATTCTAGAATACCAGGTCACTTCCCAAAAAGGTCAAGTTCATCTTTAGTTGGCAAAAGGCTGCAATCCTATTGTAGGCTGTGGAGGCCATAGCACAACTTCTCAAGGTCTGCTCTGTTTTATAACTTACCCGACGCCATGTACTTTGTAGACTTTTTAGCATATCTTTTGTTCATAATGTCGCTAAGAAATGTTTGTGAATATTTTCTTTCATTAATTCTTCCCAATCTTCATTGTTCCTGGTATAGTGTAGATATAACTCCCATTTCCCTTCCCTGTTTGTGTCTGGTCTCTGAATTAGACCCCCGCCCAACTAGCAAAAAAAAGTCCCCCCCCCAAAACAGATCTGTTATTGGCATCCAGGGGAGGGGGGCATGGTGTTCAGCAGGAAGCCAGCAGCTGTCCCCACACAGCTCAACCTGCAAAGAGCTGGTTCCACAAAAAACCGTAAGAGGCATGCTGTGCCTGTCAGCACCTCCTGTACCCGACCCTGTCTATCACCTAGCCTTAGACTCCCTACTCAGACCCAGAATTTTGCACCCCCTTCAGCAATACCTCCTTCCCAACCTAAACTCCCCTATAGAAACATGCCCTCACCCCTTGCTTGGGGCCAAAGGTCTTTTCGCCCTTGGAACAACCGTGTCCAGTTGGCAATAGAGTCCTCACACATTGCTTCAACTTTGCCTGCCTCAGTGGTCTCAGTTGTGCCTTGGTTTAGCCTAACAATTTGAAACTGTTGTCCTGAGCTATAAGCCAATAACAATGGCCCCATGTGCTCCTTTCAGTTTTTTCAGATCTCCTTAAGATCTCCTGGCTACCCCACCCAATGAACCCACATGCCCTTCTATATATTATCTGCCAGTCAGTTCTCCTGGTACCAACAACAGGCATCAGTGTAGTACAAATAAGGGTATAGGCCCGGTCGCCATGACATGTTCCAGCTTCTCCTCAGCCTCCTTGTCACCCCACCCATTTTCCCTCAGCCTCCAGTTTCCCAGCTTCTACACACACAGGGCACTCAAGGTCTGAGCATGGGAAATGTAGCCCTGGGGCCCAGAAACCTGACTAAATTTTTATAAATCTTCTATGTTTCCCTGAATATACTCTTTATTCCTTTTCCCCACAGAATGCCAATAATTATCCAGAAACATTTATTCCAATTAGAAAAAAATATTTGATGACACTTTTTTTGTTGTTTTTGAACTCCAAGTGCCACACACACACACACACACACACACAAATACAGTCACTAGAAGGATGACAGAGAATTTCAACATCCTATATTCTTTTCATCCATGTTTATATGCATGAAATCTACAGAAGCTATGGGACTTTACAGCAGCAGGGCCTGGGTTTGAATCCCAGCTCCACTGATCCTCCCAAGTTTCAATGACCTTGTCTAGAAAGATGAGTGGAGGTAATGGGAGCTACTTAAGTAAGTTAGTGGCACAAAAATTGAAAGAGATATGGACCTTAGCATAATGTCTGGATCACAGCACCTGATAAATGCTAACAAAATGTGAGTAACGAGAATTTTATTGCCATCATTACAACAAGTAATAGTAGTGTTATTGTTATTCAATATCAGAAGACCTGGTTTCCAAATTAGTTTTTTGAGTATCTTATTTTCCTAGAAATATTTGGGTCTTATTTCTTTATCTACAATAGAGCATGAAAGTTGCTATATGGTCTGATGTCTGTGTCCTCCCAAATTCATATGTTAAAATATAGTCACTAATATGATCAGGGTAGGAGATAGGGCCTTAGGGACATAATTAGGTCATGAAGGTATAACCTTCATGAATGCAACTAATGCTTTATGAAAGAGGAACCAGTGGGCTCCCACTTTGGCATTGCATCATGTAACCTAAAATCAGAAGGTGCCATCTATGAGCCAGAACATGGGTCTACCAGTGGCCAAATTCCTTGGCATCATCATCATAAACTTTCTGGCTTCCGAACTGTGGGAAATAAATTCCTGTTACTTATAATCACCCAATTGACAGTATTTTTTTTAAAATAAAAGTCTAAACAGACTGACAAGGGGAAAGGCTGTGGACTTCAATTCTAAATTCTCCTCCTCCATTTATTATTAGCAATATTGAGCAAATCACTAAATCACTATAAGACTCAACATATTTCATATGAATGGTAATAGCAAATAATTCAAAAGGGCATTTTAACTACTGAGTGCGTTAATACATGTGAAATGATTAGAAGTGTCTGGCATGTCCTAAGTGCTCGATACATGCTTATAAAATCTATAACAGTGTGTCCTGACATCTACTGTGCTGGCAAAGGAAATCTGAGATAATGCATAAAAAATATCCACCGCATTACCTGGCATAAGTGGCTCTGAAGCTATGATGTAACTTTGATTTATCTGGGGATTTTTTTATAAATACTAATAACTCTGTTTCATCCCATAACCCATAAGAGAGGGACTGGAGCATTTTAAAAAGCTCCAAAAAATAATTGCTTTTTGCAGCCAAGGTGGAAAATTGCTTGTCTAATAACAGGAGCAATTCACTAAAAGATAGTTACTAGTACTCTCTGTCTATATACTTGCACATATACAAGCTTACAAACAGAATAGAAAGGTTTCCTGATTTATAAAAAGCTTATATTAGCCAGGGAGATAGCTCAATGGCACAGCACCTGCCTGGCAAGTACAAGGTCCTGAGTTCAATTCCTGGTGCCAAAAAAGAAAAAAAAGCTTAAGTTATATACATGTACTAGTAGGCCAAAATGAAGCTCATTCCTCTATATAATTAACTTGCACTAATAAAAACATTGTGAATTTCATAAAATTATTCAGCAATTATGCTTCCAACATCTACCTTCCACCCTACCAGTGTCCATTTAGTAAGCAGGAGGCAGCTGCCAGGGACCACTGCAAATCTGATAAACATAAAATAAAATTTTAGGAGCTACAAACTGTAGAGCCACTACAATGCTTTCATATTGTTGGGGCTCAATAGGTATTTGCTAAAAAGAGTTGACACCATAATATAAATCAATGGGGAAGGACCAATGAGCAAATGATAGTATGGCTTAAACTAAAGTACACAAAATACACACACACACTCACACACTCACACACACACGCACATACACACACACTTTCACTGCCTATCTTCCAGACCCTGAAATTCTGATCCTTCATTTTTCCCCCCTGTATGTTTTTCACTGACTATTGGCAGTATTACCATTACCACACAAATAAGCAATTTGGGAAAATTATATTGCACTTAAATTCATAGCATTTATGTTCCTACTATTTAACATTATGCCACCCTATAAAACACTATAAAAAGTGATGCTTTTCAAAATGAAAACTTAAGTACATATAAAACCAGGCATACAAATTTTCATAACAATATTATTCATAATAGCCAAAAAATAAAAATGCAAACATCCATCAATAGATAAATGAACCAAATGTGTTACAGCCATGCAATCAAATGCTATTTGGCAATGCACACAGCGGTTGACCAAAATATATGATATGTGCTTACATTTTTTTTTAAAAATTGCAGCAAAAGACACATTGCCATTAATTTCCTTCATTTGGACCATACTTTTCCCATTGTTCTTGCCATCTTCTGAAGCAGTTCTGGAAATACTCTTTCCAGTGTCTTTTCATGGCTATTTTACAGTCCCAAACTGACTCAAAATGTTTGCAGCAATTTCTATCAAATGAAAACATTATGGTGTGTCCTTATCCATGTTATTTATAATATTTGGCAGTGTGATTCCTGATTCTTCTCCAAAATTAAGATGACCATGAAGGGTAAACTTTTTTAATTAAGTCAGGACATTGAGTCAGCTATAACAAGGCAACTAAAGACATTCAAGAAAAGGACTACCAGAACTGCTTCAGAAAGTAGCAAGAACAATGGGATAAGTATGCTCAAAGAAAGGGGGAATACTTTGAGGGGAATTAATGCTAACGTGTCTTTTAACTGTAATAATTTTTCTTTAGAATAAATGTCATCGTATTTTTTACCATATACTTTATATTAAGCTCTGATACATGCTACAGTGTAGATGAACCTCAGAGGCACTATGTTAAGTGAAAGAGGTCACATAAAAAAGACTACATATTGTGTAATCACCTTTATATAAAATGTCCAGAATAGGCAAATTCATAGAGATAGAGAGTAGGTTAGTGTTCTGTGAGGGTTGGGGCAGGGTAGAAGGAGCATGGATAATAACTTCAAAAAGTCTGGGGTTTCTTTTTGGAGTAATGAAAACATTCTAAAATTAAATAGTACTGCTTGCTACATGACTCTGTAAAAACAGTAGAAATTGTTGAATTGTACATTTAAATGGGTGAATTTTATGACTGGTAAATTACATTGTGATAAGGCTACTAAAAGTTGGTGTTCTTAAAGATGACTAGCAAAATAAAATGTTAAAATGTGTCATATACTTTACTTAAGAAGGCAAAACAATATATAATATATTTAGAAAAATAATTTGGTACTTTTACTATTTTAAATGATGTGAGCATTTTATTAAAGTGGTCAATTTCACTGCCTCACAGCACTAGAGGAATGAAGCTAAGGAACTTTACAAGGCATGGAGTCCTCCACAGCATCACGCTACTACAGAGACCAGGGTTTGGAGGTGAGGGTCAATGTTTCCCAAGAATCTCCAGCCAGCTTACATTCTTGGCTTCTGTTGGGCCAGTCTAAAGTTAATGCCCATCCTCCAGTAGTCAGGGCAAAGTCCCAGAAGCCCTGCACACTGGTGGGTTCTATTAGTTTCTCTGGCCTAATAACCTCCCAGCTCCAATACCCTTCTGTAAATCCCCCAGGAAAGTCTGTCCTGATAGCTGTCCCTTTACTCCTCCTGAGCATTTACTCCTTCTGAGCTTGCAGAATCCCAATGGTTAGGTTGCAAAGTGCAATTTCTCAAGAGAAACTTGTGTTCCCTTAGTTCCTTGTTAGTGAGCAGTCTAGCCAGGGACAAGAGTCCCGGGTCCGTCTAATAAAAGGAAGTCTGCTTGAGGGTGTTTTGGCCATATTTATACCTTGATTTAAAAAGAAGGTGGGAGTGGTACATGCTGAAGAATAAATAAGATTCTTCCCGTTTGCCTTGAACATGGTTATGTAAAGGTATTTTGAAACTAAAGGGAGTCACTTCCTAAATGCTGAGGTTGGAAAAACAGAATGACAAGAGCCTACATCCATGGCAAGGTCGTCAAGCTACTTAATCAACTATGAAACCACCTACTTTCTGACTTGCTGATGCATACAATAATTAAATGCGTTGTTGCTCAATGCATCATTACTTGGGTGTTTATTATAGACAATCAAAAGAATTCTCATTAGTACATTTACCAGTCTAAAGATAAAAAGTTTCTCCTAGATCTGGACTTTCTTATTGCATCAAGTCAGAACTGGTGACTGTTGGAGATTCAGCCTTCGCAGTCACATCACAAGACAAAGGGAGAAGAAAAATCTGAAGACAGATGAAGAGATTCTCCTATGAAAAATCCCTAGGTGTGCCATACAGGACATTTGTATCTCATTGACTAAGACTCAGTCATGTGGTCACATCTTACTGTAAAGATAAAATGTCTTCTGATAGGGTAAATCTTTGTGAAGCCCCATTTTTAAGAAATAATGGGGAAACATTGCACAAACAACTAACAGTCTCAACTACATACTGTGTAAATCCTCAGTTAACCTCAGTACCATCTTCCATTAACCATGGGTGACAGAAAATGCTTTGTGCAATGTGTGTGTAAAGAGAGTACGATCAACTCACAAAATGTTCCCAATGGGATAAAATATATGTGCGTGCTAAGATGGCACTTTGAAAGTGAATAGAATATTTTAAAATGAAATCCAGTCAAACTCTTGGGCTACATGGAAGTCAGTCTGAAAAGTTTGGATTGATGGAACTCTCAGTACCCAAATTGTCTTGGAAGATTCTGGAAGCTATGAGAAAGAAACACCAGGTTCAACCTGAGATAAGCAAGCTCTTCAGAATAAAAGATTGATAGTAGGTACACAACACAACCCTCACTTGCCAAATAATTTTTTTTAATTAGCTTTGGAGGACACAACTGGCATACTGACAGTGTATAATTTATTTTGAAGGAAAACTTAGAGCAAAATAATTCTGGCTACCTTTAGTTTATTAAAGAGTATCCTGAGAATCAAAGGAAAGCCACTTAAAACCACTTAAATTTTACTGTCTTTATCTGTGTACACCATGATTTCCTCAAATGTGTGGAAACAAAGAAAAAAACATCTGGGACAAATCAGACTCTAGAAGTGGTAGAAGTCTGGGACATTAAGTTTTGACTTCAGATATTCTGGATCATCAAAAAGATCCATTTTTCCCCGCAACTAACTTTATGTAAAATAAACAATATACATTCAAATTTTAAAATTTATTCATAAAACTGCATTGTCTATTGAATATCATAGAATTCCAAATAAGTTTTATTCTGAAAACAGGATTTTATTCCTAAAGAAAATATTTGGAAGCAACTGCTAGAATTGTTTGAAAGCTACTGTCTTATTCTAAAAACAAAAGTCAGCCAAAATGTAGCTTGTACTTCTCTTCTGGTTTCCAAATCAGAAACATTAAAAATAAGCAGCATGAATCTTACAATTTGACAAAAAACCTTACCCATAGCCATAACCTAATTTACGCCTGGCTGTGATTACAGAATATCCCAAACCATCTGCTTGGATTATAGCGTCCTACCCAACAAATCACCCACACTGCACAATTTTAGCTTGCACCGATAACAGGGATTTTCCCTCTCAATTCCCCATACAAATGCCCCAAGGAAGCAGATGTATGTCTCTAAATCCTGTCTTCCTCCAAAGCATTTCTCCTCCCAACCTGCCTGCCAGGCTGGCCTTGTGTGGGCCATATTCCCAGGTCTTTCTTGCAAGCTTGGCAAACACAGGTCCCTTCTCCACATTTACATTCTAAGTTCCATTACTCACTGTCTCACTGCTTCACTACTTGTGAAGTTTCTCATGCTGCTTGATGCTCGTAAAAGTGCTATGATATCACACGATGAAGCAGCAGGGCTGGTGTGCAGACACAGGCTGGCTTCTCCTTGTGGCTTTCAGTGTTGTTCCCTGAAGCCACTGCAGAGACTTTGATAAGCTGAGGCACCCATAGCAAGGGCTGTGGGACCCCTTTCCCTGCCCACAACAACAGTGCTTAGATCGGTCTTTCTGTGTCAGATTTCACAGCAAGTGTCATTTGAACAGAAACCACACATTTAACTAGAAGAATTTCTGAAGGCAATGCTTGCAGGAGCAGCCTGCAGAAATAACAGAAGGAAGGGAATAAGTGCTAGTTCTTCCCAGTGCACAGCTCCCAACACAAACCCCAGCTGTGATCACAGATGTGTCCTTATTTTTGTCCTTGGGTAAGAGGGACCACCTGTTTCCCATCCCCTGAATTTGAAAGAATACTTCTGTGTTCACATCATTTGTAACACAGGGTTGGTTTTATGGACTTGGAAGACTATCTAAACTCAGTATCTAATCTTTCGGGAATGAAGGGTAATTGTTAAAAACCAGTCCTCAGGTGGAAACCACTTTCTGTGCCGGCTGCATCTCTCCTGACTATTTTGAGCACAGCAGAGTCTGTGCCAGGGCTGGCTGGCCTGTGTCGGGTAGCGTCCTGTCCCTGCAGCACAGCTTCTGGCTTGAACTCCTGCAGGCCATGCCTTTCTTTACAAACCTGCTGTGTCTCTTCTTTCCTAGTGAAGCAGCCATTTGGCAGCAAGGCAGTTACATCCACAGGCTTAGCAGCAGAAGCCTCACTTGCAGCTACGTGCCATATTGACTCAAATGAGTTCCTTCACTTTGCTAAACTTCAGCTTTTTTAAAAGTTTTATTTTTAGGGCTGGGGATATAGCTCAGCGGCACAGTGCCTGCCTGGCAAGCATGAGGTCATGAGTTCAACCCTAGGTACCAAAACAAACAAACAAACAAACACTATTTTTATTAGCCCGTGCTTCTAGTACACAATGTTTGCATTCCTAGTGTGGAGCTGGTACACATACGTAACACATCTTAATTCCTTTTCTCATCCCTTTTCCCTTCTCTCCCTCCCACTCTCTCCATCTGTTGGTCCCTTGCTGTTTAAGGAAGATCTATCTCCCTACTTCCTATTTTCTATCTTTGTTTCCCTTTTTATTCATGTTTTGGGTTGCTCCTAAAAGAGAAACCATGTAGCTTGTGGTTGTGATTTATTTCACTTAACATTATGGTCTCAAGGTACATCCCTCTTATTATTATTATTACTATTAAGTTTATTGGTACCATTTAGATACACATGATGTTTACATTCCTCATATGAAATTGGTACCTGTACATGATATATCCTGATTCCTTTTTTATTCCATTACCCTCCCCACCTTCAACCCCTTTTCCCCTCCTTATTTACAAAGCTTCATTTCCATTTCATCCTTCTTTTCTCATTTTTTTCTTTTCCCTTCATTCCTTTCCCCATCCCCCCTTGCTAGTACCCCTTTCCTTTTGAAAAATTTCTTCCTATTTCACGTTATCTATTACACATTTGGGTTCTTATTTACATTTTCAGTTTCTCACACCAGAAAGACAATGTGATATATGCACATATTGGTTTGATTTATTTCACTTAAGAGTATGGTCTCAAGGTCCAACCATTTAACTATAAATGCCTCAAGTTTATCCTTCTTTATGGCTGTGTAGTACTCCCTATTATATAAAAAATATCTGTTTTTAGCCATTCATTCATCAGTTGATGGACATTTGGGTTGTTTCCAAGATTTAGCCTATAAATTGTGCTGCTATAAATATGGGTGTGCATTTATCACTGTGGCACGATGCTTTTAATTCTCTTGGGAAGATACCAGGAAATGGAATAGCTGGGGAAAATAGACTTGGAAGACTATCTCAACTCACTATTTAATCATTTGGAAATAAAGTTTATTTTTTTAAAAAATCCTAGTTTTTTGAGGAATCTCCACACTGATTTCCACAGTGGTTGCACAACTCTACACTCCCACCAACAGTGGAGAAGGGCTCCTTTTTCCCCACAGCCCTGCCAACATTTGTTACTGATTGATTGTTTGACAATAGCTATTCTTTCTAGAGTGATGTGGAATCTCAGGGTTGCTTTAATTTGCATCTCTTGAATGACCAATGATGTTGAACATTTTTCATATATTTATTTCCCATTTCTACTTCTTAATCTGAGAAATGTATATTCATCTCAGATGCCCATTTTTATACTGGGTCTTTACATTTTGGGACCTGATTTTTTTAAATTATTTGTATGTTATAGATATTAATCCTTTGTCTGTGGAACAACTGGCTGAAATTTCTTCCCACTCTGCAGGATGTCTTTTCACTCTGTTGATGATTTCTTTTGTTGTTTTAAAAGCTGAACGTTTTCTAATAATGAGATCTCAGCTGTTGATTCTTTTAGTATTTCCTGTGCTTCCGGGGTTTTGTTCTTAAAGTCTTTACCTATATTCTATGTCTTTAGGGGTTCTACCTATTTTATCTTCCAGCAGTGTTGTAGTCAGGGGTTACAGGGAGAACAACTACATACAGGACACAGAGTTTGTAATACTGTTTTATAATAATCACCCAAAGTTAAACACAAGACGGTGCAGGAAAATCCTTCCACAGTACTAAGACCCAGGATAGCCGAGGGCCTGGATCCCACAGCAATATCATGCAAGGGTCCCACTAGAGACCCAAATGCAT
>RJWM01010417.1:43626-63788 GCA_004363535.1 Dasyprocta punctata | reverse complement strand
TTGTTTACTTCTTCTTTTTTTTACTCTTTCCGAGGGCTACAGTTCTCATCCTAGACTCCTCTTAGGTCCAGAGGATCCATCTCCCACCCCTTTCCTTCTTTCTGTTATTGTATTATTTTGTATTCCAGCATTTGGGAGGTATATTCCAGGGAGCCTCCTTACGGTGGAGTCATCAGGTCGGCCATTTTGCAGGACCCCCCACTTCCATCTATTCTTCTCTTGCTCTTCATTTGGCAATTCTGCTTTCTGACAGAAGTCAGTTAGAGAATTCTTTCACCTGCCCTTCATTGCCATCACCAGATTCTTAGCCTTGGAATGGTGAGTGGAACCTTGGGTAACCCATGAGGCCTTGCCTTTATTTTTCCTGATTCATTTCTTAGTTCATTTTATAGCTTTATTGAGATAATTCACGGACCATACAAGGTGCCCATTTAGAATGTATAATTTGGTGGTTTTAGTAGGAAATGTGTCATACATTCATTACCACCATCAACATTAGAACTTTTCTATCACTCTAACAGAATCTTGATAGCCTCTAGCCATCACCTCTATACCACAGTCCTTGGCAACCACTAATCTACTCCTGGTCTCTGTGGCTTGGTCTCTCTGAACATTACCCAGCCATGTAGTCCTGTAGTCATATACTATGTGGTCTTTTGTATCTGGCTCCTTTCATTTGGCATAGTATTTTCAAGGTTCATCCATGTTGAAACACGTATGGTACTTCATGTTGTTTATAGCCGAACCATCTTTTGTTGTATGGATAGACCACATTTTGTTTATTCAAGTCTTCTATGATGGACATTTGGGTTGTTTCCACTTTTGACTATTATAAATAATACTGTTACAAAGAGGATTCATGTAGGAGATTTGTGTAGACATATGTCTTCATTTCTCTTGGGCATATACCTAGAAATGGAATAGCTGAGTCATGTGGTAACTCTATGTTTAACTTAGTCTGTCTGTCCCCTTCCTCCCACCTTCCTTCCTACTGAGACATAATCCATACACCATCAAATTCATTTTACATACTTCACATTACATTTACAAATTCACATTACATACTTCAAGGGCTTTGTTGTGTTCATAAGGTCATGTAACCATTGTCTTGTTCTAATTCCAGAACATTGTCTATCTCTCCCCACAAAACCCCATTCCCATTAGCAGTCACTTCCTGTCTCATCCTCCCCCCAGCCACTGGCAACCACTAATCTCCTTTCTGCCTTCAAGGATTTGCCTATACTGGACACTTCATATAAGTGGCATCACCCAAAATGTGACCAGTTGTGATTGGCTGCTTTACTTAGCATAACACTTTCAAGATTCACCCATGTCGTAGCATATATCAGTGCTTCGTCCTGTTTATGACTAACACTCCACCATATGGATGCACTACATTTGCTTATTGGTTCAGTTTGGTGGTGGACACTTAGGTTCTCTTTATATCTGAGATAAAGTTATGATGCCCTAAGAGGCAACACACTGCTCAAGGTTAAAGGGAATTGGACAGAGAGTCAGTCCCATCTGGGCTTCTTCCAGGTGTCCTATTTCTCAAATCATGAACAGCTGGCAGGCACTAGAGGCAGAACTGTGCTCAGTGGGAACCATCAAGGCTTTAGGCCCCAGAGGATACCAGTGCCGTCTACACAGCAGCCTTCAATAAGAGTGGGGGTTAGATCTGGGGCAAAGTTGAAAGATATGCAGCATCATGTCTAAGGATCCAGACTCCTAGGCTATTGGGAAACCTGTCTAGTGAAATTGTAAGAATGTAGGGCCAGGTTGGGACTTCTATATTCTGTGCTGATGGCATAGTATATGTGTATATGTGTATATAGGATCTTGGTCTCTGTCTCTGTCTCTGTCTCTCTCTTTTTCCTCCTGGGGACTGAACCCAGGGCCTTCAAAGTGACCTTCACCCCTCAATTCTTTTCAGTTTTTTAAATTTTGAGACAGTATCACTAAGTTGACCAGACTGGGCTTGAACTCACAATCCCGCTTCAGCCTCCCAGAGTGCTGGAATTACAGTCATGTGCCACCATTCTCTGCTTGGACTACTCTTATTTGAAAGCTCCTAGTTAGGAATGATACTGAAAGTGCTTAAGAGTTGGTGCTAGATAGTAGTCCTTGGTTAAGAATTGTGATGAGCTCAGGTGGCTTGTAAAAGTAATATAAAAGTGGCAAGGACTATTCACCCCTATGGCTATAAACCACCAAGTATGGAAATATTTCAGCACCTCATGCGTGGTGGTGCTCAACAAGGGGTGATTTTGACGTTTGCCAATAGGAGACATTTAGCAGAGTCTGGAGAAATTTCAGTTATTAAAACCAGAGGGCAGGGATGTTGTAGACGTATATAGAGGGTAGAGGCCTGTCCAGGACAGCTCCCCCCAACCAGCATAAAATGACCAGGCTCCTACTGTCACTTGTGTCAAGGTGGAGAAACCCTGTGTACACCCTTCCCAAGGCATAGATTCAGGTTGGGATAGCTGCTGCTGTACAGGAGGGACCTCACTGGGGATGCCCATTTGCTTTTATGTAATAGCCCCTCCCAACGTCAGAGTCACCTCGCCTGGATATTACTGCTCCCTTGAAATTAATTAGCACCATCAGTGTGAACACAAAATGTATCCGACCTGGATCCCAGGAAGAAGCCTGTTTTCTTTCCAGAGACGTGGGCTGCTCTTCTCAGCTGCCAGGGTGAAGGGCAGCTCTAGTGACCCAGGAGCTCACCAAAGCTTCCACAGAAACAGGTGATTTGGTAAAGCACTGGGAACAGTGCCCGGAGAAAATGCTGACCTCTTATGGAACAAATGCAGTTGCCCTTGTGATGCAGTTGACCCCCAAGCAACTAAGACAAATCAGGATGGAAAAGGTTTCAGGAGCCACCAGCTGGACTCAGCAACCTCTCTGTGCAAGGAGACCAGAGCCATTGCAGGGTCCTGATTCATTGAGCTGTGGTCATACTCACATAGTCACATTCCTGGGACAAGCCAGCATCTCACTACAAAGAGGAGTGGTGGTGTGTGGTTCCTTTTGGTGTCCCTTGTTGCAACATTTGGGGAATAAACTAGGCTCATTTAAGTTAGTTCTTGCATCTTACATGTTTTACAGGAAGGGAAGCACTCAGAGGGCATTGTTCTGATGCAGCTGTTTGGTGCAGCGGCGTTTGAAGAACTACTGTGGACTGAATTGTGTCCCCACCCACCTCTAGATTCCTATGTTGAAGCCTTAACCTCTAATGTGACTGTTGGGACATAGGCCTTTAAGGAGGTAGTTAAGGTTAAATGACACCGTTAGGGTGGGCCCTAATTCAATGGGACTGATGTCCTCATGAGAAGAGGGAGAGACAAAAGGAGTATATAGACCAGAGAAAAAGCCATGCAGGGACACAGCAAGAAGGTGGCAGTGTCTATCTGTAAACCAAGGAGAGTGGCCTCTGGAGCAAATGGCCCTGCGAGCACCTTGATCTGACACTTTGAAAATCTATATTTCTCTTGTTTAGGCCACCTCATCTATGGTGTTTTGTTATAGCAGTCTGGGTGGCTAATAAAAAGACAGATTCAGCTCAGTAACTTTGTAGAGGGGCCGGGGATATAGCTCAGTGACACAAGCACATGCCTGGCAAATGCTAGGTCCTGAGTTTGATTCCCAATACCAAAAACAAAACAAAAAAGAATGATTTTGTAGAGCAGCATCTTGTTTTATGGAGCATCTTCAGTTTTATTGTACTGTGATACATTTTAGAAATGCATTTAAAGTGATGCATGGTCCATGGCTAAAGTCAAGGAACCCCAAATAGCTTGAGAGAAAACCTGAGGTTTTCTGTTCCTCGTCACCAGTCCTCCATATTCCCTTCAGGCAACTGCCCCCTCACACACTGCTGCTGTTTAGCCTGCTTTTAAAACTCCCTTTTGCTGTTTTTCTCTCCTAAAGATGAACATCTGAGATGGAGGGGAAAGGGCAGTATTTTCTATCACCTGTCTTCTAGGATGATAGATGGGAAAGCAAACATAAGATATAAATTACATTTTCAAGGTTGTGTAAGGTCGCGCGTGATCAAATACAAAAAAGTTCAAATTACAGCCTTTCTCACCAGGTGGAAGGCTTTGGGATACTTGTATTCCCTCTTCTAATGCACTATTAGTAAAAAGTGAATTTAGCTATTTTTAGCTTTAATTAAAAATGGCAGGATATTACAGTTGTGTTTTCTGATTTATTTTTTTGGTATATCATCATTTTACATGGACACAGACTATAAAGTTGTCTTTTTTGTGTGTGTGTAATAGTGGGGATTGAAATCAGGATCTTTGCACTGAGCTATATCTCCAGGCCCTTGCTAAGTTGCTCAGGTGGGACTCAAATTTGCTGTCTAGGGTCTGCCTCAGCCTCCCAAGTAGCTGGGATTACAGACGTGCACCATCATGCGTGGCTCTGAAACCTGTCATTTTAATAGCTATACAGTATTCTTACGTGAGACTGTTATAGTTTGCTTCCCACTTCTCCTTTCCTTGGGTGTGATGGAGATACACTGAACAGTCATTTGCAAGCATATTTGACAATGCAGCTTGTATTCCAAAGAAGTCATGCGTATCCTCTTCTGTCAAACCTTTCACTTTACCTCGGAGGCATACTTTGTTCCTGCAGGTTGCCATTTAAGTGTTTAATAAAACAATGAAGCAAAGGTTGCTGTAGACAGTTGTGCAGATGAGCATTGCAGAACGCAGGGAGCACTATTACACTGCAGTGTTTGTGAATGATGCTCCCTGGGGTTGAGTGATGTACAGTCAAGGTGTTCCTATGCAAGGGACACTGGTGAAAGTGACATTATTTTTCATAAATTGAAACCAATGAGGTTTTGGAAGAGGAGGCAACTTGCATATATGATCAGAGATATGTGTTGAACTTTATCCTTCCAGTAAGATCAAATTACAAAATAGAATAAATTTTATCTTATACTTAACATTTTTTACATTTAAAATTCCTTATACTTGAAATTTCTTGGTGTGGTCAAGTTTTGACAATGGCTTTTATAAGCACTTTTTCAATTTTTTTTTTTTTTTTGGCACCGGGGCTTGAACTCACAACCTCACACCTGCCTGACAGGTGCTTAAGCCACTGAGCCAAACTCCCGGCCCTAGTTTTTTGAGGCAGGGTCGCACTGTGTAGCTCAGGCCGGCCTTGCACTCGCGTTGTAGCCCAAGCCGGCCTCGAACTCACAACGCTCCTCCTACCCCAGCCTCCCGAGTGCTGGGATTAAAGGCATGCGCCACCACGCCTGGCCAATTTTTCTTTTGAGACAGGGTCTTGTTACGGAGTTCAGGCTGGCCTTGAACTCACTGTGTAGCCCAGGCCAACCTTGAACTTGCAGCAATCCTCCTGCCTCAGCCTCCCCAGCCCTGGGATTACAGGTGTGTGCCACCACACCTGACTCATAAGCACTTTTTAAATCGATTATTGTCTTGAAATTTAAGAGCGTGTATTAGTCATCATAAGCTTACTGCTGTAATAAACACGCTTGCAATCTCAGCCTCCTAATGCAATAAAGGTTTACTTTTCTTGCACATCATATCCTATGTGGGTTGCAGGTATGGGCTTTTGATCATACAGTCTGGCATAGATAGACCTGGTTTTTAAAATTAGGTTGTCCCTAAGTCAGTCCTCTGTACCTGAGTCCTTCACTGTCTCCTTTGCCTCTGACTACCAGGTAAGGTGTGCAGGAGAACTGAGAGTGGCATCCGTCATCTTTGCTGCTGGGCCATTTGGCCAGAACTGAATCCATTGCCCTTGCCTAACCACAAGGGAAACTGGGAAACCTCACCTGACCTTGTATTCAGGTGGAAAAGACACTGGGGCTTACGGAAAGAAATGAATCCATGGCACAAGGCTGATCTCGTCTCTATTTTCTTTCCACTCCAGGAGACTTCTTGGCATCATCACGAAAAAGGATGTTCTGAGACACATGGCCCAGATGGCAAACCAGGATCCTGAATCCATCATGTTTAATTAGCAACTAAGCGGCGATTATTTTGAGAACAACATTGACTATATCATTTAAAAAGAAATAAATGATACATTATTATACCAGTGAAAGATAATGCACTGGCGGCAGCAGAAGCAAACACTTGGTTTGAAAGGAGGGGAAGAAGGATGAAATCTTTTTTTTTTTTTTAAGCAAAACCATCAATGATAGACATTTTATAGCTTTAACCCCTTATGAGTTTCAAGCTGTGTTTCTTAATGAGTTTGCTAACTGCTGTGGGGGCATGTGGGTGGGTGTACATGGTGTAGTTTATATGATGACATGGAGCACAAGTGCTACATGGAGAAGCTTCGGCCCCATCTGCTCAAGGCTGATGTTTGTAACTTCGGAACACATGTGAAGCTTTGAGTCCAAAGGACAAAGGGGAACTGGCATGGCAATGTCCCTTATTTATTGATTCTTGAAATTTTGCTGCTATGTTACCGAATCATACTAAAGACAGTTGCACTTACCTTGCTGGAAAAGAAAACAAAATTAAAGTTGAACAGAGTGAAAGCTGCAAGTCTGCCCCCATGAGTCTGCTCATGACTGCCCTGTTTCTTGTTCCTGTTCTCAGCCAATTGCCCATTATTTTCGCTGTTTATCAGTTTTTGAGTCAACATCATGGATACTCACCATGATGACCTTGAGGAAACCATTTTACTATATCAGACCAACACCTTGGGACTGACTGGCACCTTAGGCCTGGACGAGGAACTACTGAAGCATGTCATGCTGCATGTTGTTTCCTCTCGTGTGAGAGGCCACATTCTTATTTGGAGGGACATGCACCTGAGTATTGATTCACATCCCCATTGCATTTGCTTCATTTACTTATTGCTGTTGCCTATGCTTTCTTAATAACTGATCAGTCCAGCACTTTCCGTGGGTCGTGGCCTGTATGCGCTCTGCTTGCCACGAGCATGTTTTAATTTCCAAGTAGCATATGCAAGAGTCAAAACTGGCTCCCCAGTGTTTCTACTTATTTTTCCTCTCAGGATTTTTCAGATATGGCTGTGAAGAGGATGAGGTGTTCGAGTTCTCAGTGGGAACTCCTCCAAATGGATTGGAAGAGAAATACTAAATTGATTCTAAATCTGTTCCATTCTCTTCTCTGTAGGATGCAAAATGTCCAGTTTTAATGTCTAAGTGTGCACTTTCATACTAGCAATCACAGCACAGAAGGACAGAGTTCAATTTTGTACAGCCGATTTAAGCATCGGGCATTTTTTATTTGACTTAGTGACGCATTTGTTCTTTTCATCAGGACTTCTGTCTTTTCTGCAAGAAGGAACTAAGCTATGTTTTGGGCCCATTCTATGATTAGTACGATTTATCCCACTTGGCTCTTCACTTTCATCTTTACTCCTCCCTTTTCCAGAATCGTCCTCATCCCTTTCAATCTCTTTGAGGTTGACCATTGATGTTTCAGGTTCCTGTGCACCTGACTGCAAATTATAGAAAGCCCAAAAAGTAGTGCAGGGCTGAATAAGAAATCTGGGAGAGGGGCACCCCAGGACTGCCTCCATAATATTAACAGGGATCAAAACTCTTAGGTGTTTCTTTTCCGCCATCCTCATCCTCTGTCTTTGACTTATTACCCCATAGTTGCAAGGTAGTTGCTGAACCTCCAGGTGTCACGTCTGCTTTCTAAGTGGGAAAAAGAAGGAAGAGGCAATTAACAAGGTTCAGTGTCTGTATCATGAAAGCAGAGCTTTCTCCAACATGTTTGGCTACACTGATTGGTTAGAATTCTGTCACATGGTTCCCTATACCTACATGCAAGTTTGGGAAGGAAATGTTTTAGCTAGGCACATTCTCTGTGAATGAAATTTAGATTCTCCTCTTAAGGAAGAGGGATTGGTTCTTGGGAGGAAAATAGATCTGCCATATTAAATTCCAACATGGTGTCCCTGCCATTGCCCTTACTCTTCCTTACTCATTCTTTTATTTTTATTTTATTTTATTTTTTTTTTTTGCGGCACCAGGGATTGAACTCACAACCTCGCGCCTGCCAGGGCAGGCGCTTAAGGCACTGAGCCAAACTCCCGGCCCTTGTTTTTCGAGGCAGGGTCGCACTATGTAGCTCAGGCCGGCCTTGCGCTCGCGTTGTAGCCCAAGCCGGCCTCGAACTCACAACGCTCCGCCTACCTCATCTCTCATTCTTAACAAACTCCTCCAACATTCTTCCAAGTACTTTGTTTCCTATCTTTTCTCCCAGATATGACTTAGAACGCCTAATCAGAATCTATCATTTCTTAGACCTAATAAGAATTTTCATTTTAATCAAAACTTAGGTACAAGTGGATTTCTAGTAAAAATTCTAGTTGTAAAAAGATATGCATTCTCTGAATTAAAATGTTTTAAGTCAGGTCATGCTGTCAACTATGGAAAATGTGTTTCCATTATTAATTGCTCCCCTCCATATTAACATCAAATAGCTACATCAGCAGGGAGATATCTGGTTAACAGAGAATTTCAACTTTGGTCTTAGAAGGAAATTTGTTGTCTCATTCACAGCACATAAATATTAAGCAGTAGATCTTAATGTTAATGTTATTATTGGGGTTTCCGCAGAACATGTGCAGTTGGGGCAGGGTTCTCCTGCACTTTAAATCTTAAAGTTTTAAAGTCTGCCTCATGTAGTTTCCCTCATATTCCCATGTGGCTTGCCTCAGAGCTGGCCAGTAACAGGAAAGAGAGTATTCGTCATAGCCTGGCCTCATATAATCTGGGAGACCCTCTTAGCTGAAACAGAAGAACAGAAAACAGTGGACAGGTAGCCAAAGGTCAGTGAAATCACAGAATTTTCTTCTAGCCTAGCAAGTTCATGGAGTGGGCTGAGGGGATGGTTTACTCCAGGCCAAGGTCACCGAGGACGAAATTGATAGTTGTGCCCTTCTCCCAGTGCTCAGCACAGAGATCAAGAAATGTATGGGAAGCTGTTGTGAGAATGGCTTCAGAAATAACCCAGTTTTCCTTTCTTTGCAAGTTGATTCTCTAGTCTGGCGCGGGAATCAGGATCACCATAGGAAGACAGGGTCAGACAGGCAGGTGAAGGTCAAGGATGGGGAGTCTACAGTTGTGACTGTTACAGTCAATGGCCTTCTTCCCAGGGAGTCCACCTCAGGCATGTGGTCCCCCCACTGGCTAAGGTCTTACCTGAGCTCCAGTAGGACACTGCCCAGCTCTTGGTCACACATTCTTGTAAAAGTAGCCAGGTGGGGTTCTGACGGTGTTTACTGTATCACAATGCAGAATTTTAATCTATTTTACCTAGTGGGAGGTGAAATAAATATCTTTCTGAATAACGTTTGTTTCTTTTCCAGACATTTGTTGAAAGTTCTGCTTTTTTCCCCCTGAATCCATTTTTAATGTACCAAGCCATGGCACGTAATGGAAAAGGAGTTCTCGACAAGACGCGTCACTTGTATCTTGTTTTTCCTCTCTATTACTGAGGAAATGGGCTATAGGACACCAAATAAAGAGTATCCTGAAAGCGATAGGTGAATGTTTTCCAAGTGTTTTTCAGTGTATCCCTTGGGACTGCAGATGTTCCTGTGGCCGTTAGGAAAAGGTCAATGTGTTCAAAGTGAGTCATTCAATATTGAGCACTAGGTGTTGCTTAGAAGCAGGCAGTGTCAAGGTTCTCTGCTTAGCCTTCATAGGGCTCAGAAAGCCTTAGGAAGGAGAGGACCTGTAAACAGATACACTTTTTATCCTAATAAGTCACAGAAACTGAAGGTGGTGCAGCTGTTTGTTTCATTTAGGTGAGATCTGATTACTTTAAATTATCAACACGTGCAAAGTCTACTCGGTATTCATTGTCAGGTAGTGAGCTGGAAAAGATGTGAAACCCAAGGAGGAAAACTATTGAATTCCCATTTAATTGTAATATTATGTTTTCATTTTAATTTTGTGTAGGCAGTGTTTTATCAGACTCAGCTTCTAGCTTTTGAAATGATTTACATGAGAAGGGAGACTGTATGTCTACCTTGGGAAACATTAACCAGATCCCATTTTACACCGGTTTGGTAATAACTATTTATTTGCTGTCGTAGGTGTGCTGGGAATGACTGTACATGAGACTTTTATGAGATATATTTGCATTTGGTGTTGGAATAACCACGTAGCAACTTTTGGATTTTTTATTGTAACACTGTGTAAACATTGGCACTTTATTAAAAATTAAATGTTTGAACCCCACTTTTGAGAATAAAACAAGCACAGAATCCTCAATAAGCATGACATGAATGGGACAGATAGTGTGATTTCAAGCATGTTTCTGCCCAATAGATCCTCTGGAAACCTTGTCCTGGTGACTTGGCTGAGGCATATAACTAAGTTAAAGACCAATCCTTAAGATTGTGACATTATTTGGTTGACTTTTTTTTTTCTTTTTGAAATAAAATGGATTTGAAAAAAGGAAAAAGAAAAAGAGGAAAAAATTGGTTGGCTTTAAAATCCCTCCTTGTTCTTGGCTAAGTGGGCAATGACCAAATAAAAATTGAGGCCATGGCTCTAAATGTTCAAGGGTAGGGCAGGATCACTGTCCCCAGGCCATCTGTATGTCTATTCTGTGTTGGAGACTTAGGGGAGGGGTACGTTTTGGTCTAACATTTGTTCATTCTTTCATCCTTTGTTTTCTGCGTTGTGTGATACTTGGAATTGAACCTAAGGTCTTCACATTGAGCTACATCCCCAACCCTTTTCTATTTTGACGCATGGTCTCGTTAAGTCCCAAAGTTGCCTAGGTGGGGATCAAACTTGTGATCCTTCTGCCCCAGTCTCTCAGAGTACTGGGATTACAGGTTGTCACCACCACACCTAGCCTCATCCTTTTTTTTTCAACAGCACAAATTCTATTTCGTACCCTGGGAACCACAAGGGTTTAAATTGTGTGTTTTTATTTTGAAAATTTTCAACTTTAAAGAAAATTTGAAAAAGAAAGAATGCCCACATACCTATGAAATAGAAGAGGTGCTATTCAATATGGTGGTGAAGGAGTCTCCTCTGATTAGGTGAGGCAAGCAGCTGTGAGGACATTAAATACAAATGCCCTGCTGTGGAAATGAGCTTACCCTGATGGGGTCCCTCTAGGGATTAATGACTGAGGATATGTCCGGTGTGGGGTGAGAGTGGGGTATTAAGTCTGTTCTGTTTTTCCTTTGGGAGAAGGGTAGACATAAGCAGATGCCTTGGGATTTTGAAGGGCCACGTAAAGACCCAGAATTTTAAGGAGTGACATATGTGACTTGGTCTGTCCACAAATCATTCTGACTGTTGGACAGTAAGTATGGAAGCCAGAACTCTGGTTAGAGGTTATTGCAATGCGGAGGCTGGTCCCAGGGAAGTTCTTGAATTCTGGATGTATTTCCAATGATAAATCAACAGATTTGCTGATGGACTGGATATAAAATGGTAGAGTCAAACTGCCATTTACTGAGATGCGCTAGACAAAGCAAGGAGGTTCATTTTGGAAATACTGCATGAGAATATCTGTTGGACATTTAAATCTAAAGTTCAGGGGAGTCATTAGGGTTGTGGACAGAAACCAAGCCACTGACATCTCAGTGACATTAAAGCCATGTCTGGAAACTCCCTAGGTCTAATATCCTAAGAGCAAACAAAATTGACATTCTAACAGAATTTGAGTATTGCTTCCAGGGAGTCACACCGATGCTAGATGCTGACAGGAATGCACTTGAGTTCCAGCTCTGCTGAGTCCTGACTGTGTGACATTGTCAAAGGCATTGAACCTCTCTGAGCCTAGGTTTCTCCATCTCTGTAGAGTGAGCTACTGCTCTTTACCCAGCAGCATGGTTGTGGGAATTAAGTGAGTTAATTACTGTGAAGTCCTTGGCATGGAATATGACTGTGCAAATGGTAGATATTATCATTTTGCCCCATTATGAAGCCCTCTCATTACTTTTAATTGGAAATTACTTTAATTTTGTGTTGTTAAGGGACATGTAGCATTTAGTTCAGTTTAATTATAAGACCCCATAAATAAACAGAGTGGGCCAGTGGGTTGCCTCTCTTTTCAATTCTAGCAGTCATTTCTCCCCAAACAAAAATGAAATGCACAAAAACTCAAAACACAAATACATCTCTTAAATGTTGTCTCTCCCCCCTCAAAAAAAAAATCTTCCCACTAACTGCAGATTAATTGGAAATTATAGAAAAGAGATCACTTGGCAGAAAATTCCATTTCTTTGTAGCTTTATATTGGCTTGGAGAGAAGAAAAGCATATATATACAGATACCGAACTATTCATTGATTAGTTTGAAATTTGGAGCAAGAGTTCATGAAATATAAAATGGGTATAAGTTGCTTATTTTCAGACAATGTAAAACCACATATTGACTATTGTTCCACACCAAAAAAAAAAAAAAAGTTTCTCAGGCACAGTGTTAATGTAGAAATAAGTCTGTTGGTAAAACTCATGAAAGAATAGCCTTTTGTGGGCCTTGGATAGTTCTCTTTACCATGATGTAGTTAAAAGCCAGAGGCAGAGAATAAACAAACAGGATTTGTCCCAAAGGTGACAACCCATCAGTCTTAATTCTGGGGGCTTAGCTAAGGCAAAGTAGAACGGCCTTGTAAATAAGTGTGGGTCATGCTGGGCTTCCTGGGCCTTCGTGGGTGGAGTCAGGATCAGAGACTTCCATCTGTGCCCAGGCCGTCTGCGCATGCTCCGTTTTACAGCTCTTCCTCAGTTCATTGATAGTTAATTGGCTAGAAAGAAGCTACCATATGTGAAGGCAGATAGGGAGCATCTATTTTTGGCAGTTCCTCAACATTGCATTTCATTAAAGAAAATTTTTTTCTCTCTCCCTTTCCGAGTGAGCAATAAGCAAAGAGCACCTTGTGGGGATTTGCAAACCCCTTTAGTCAGGGTTTGGCTCACAGAATGAAAGGGGCGATTTATATGTGATTCCAGCGTTTGTTATGGAACACATATTTCAAAGATTAAACAGCTGTCCTCAATCCAAACAGATTCTGTCAGAGAAATTGAAAACACATCCATAAATTCTCGGTCCGCAGGCTGCCTGACAGGTTGGGTCCAGAGGACGCTCGTTTGCTGGTAGAACATTTCTTCCTTCTGCCGGGCTCTGTGTCCCTTTCACACACTCGAACTCTTCCACCTGTTTCTAGCCCACACGAACCGGAGTGGAAATTGGAGCTTGCTCCTTTTGCATGAACAGGTTTCCTTTTCTGCCAGTTTGCAAAGTCCAGCCTGTCCCCAGAAAGACATTTCCAGGAATGGCTGCTGGACGGTTTACGTGATTACCAAGGAACTTTCCCCAGCGAGTTGCCAAACCAAAATGTTGCCTGGGGCCAGAGTCCTGCTGGTTATTATTATTATTATTATTTTTATTATTATTTTGGTATATGTTTGGGGTGTATAATAATCACATACGTTTTGAGGAATTAGTACATGTATATTGTATCTCGATTATTATTTTTGTTGCTAGTATATGTTTGTGATACATAGCAATTACATTCATTTGAGGACATTGGTAAATACACATATCGAGTCTCAATCATTTTTACCCCCCTTTCCCTCTGCCCTCCCCTCTCCCCTAACCCTGGGCCCCCTTCCCATCTCCACAAAATCTACCTCACTGTTTCCTGCCATGTCTCCTCTTTTATTTCATTCTTACATTATTTATATTTTGGGTTTCTCACATAAGAGAAACCATGTGATATTGAACGTTCTGTGTCTAATTTATTTCACTTAGCATTACGGTCTCAAAGATTCATCCATTTTCCTACAAAAGTATTTTGCTTATTTTTGATCCTCCTCCCCACTCTCCTCTCTGCCCTCCCCCCAAAGCCCTTCCCCCCAAATGGACCTCCCTGTTTCCTATCATCTCTCCTTAGATCTCCTGAACAGAACCTCACTGGTTATTAAAGAGCCAGGGAGAAAGAGCAGGGCATTGTGCAGCGGAAATGTGCTCACGGAGCGTGCAGACCCTGTGCTTCTGCAGGACACTTCGGGAGGCGGGAGGACAAGTGGGTTCTGGGGTACACTACTTGGTGGCTGGAGTGGGAGGTACAGGAAGTCTCTTTTTTAGATTCTTTTTAGAATTCTCAGCAGAGTGTCCTGAGAGAAATGAGTTAACTTTAGTGGACTATGATTGCATCATCAGCGGGATAGGAACATTTCCTTACACTTAGCCATCACGGAGCAGCTGGGGGCTTGCCTTTGCTTGCAGTGCTGCAGCAAGTGAAGGTCTGAAATGCTTCTACTGTGCAACCCAAATCTGCATCTCCACCACCCCAAGTGATTTGTGGGCAAAGTTTGAGAAAGGCTACCTTTGGTAATAGGGCCCGCACAGGGTGACCTCCTGATTTACTTTCAGCTCTAGGTCCAATGTTCTCCAAGAGTCTCTTACTTGCAGTGGAAGAGGCAGCAATGGCTATAGTGATCAGGCCAAGGAAGGAGCCTGTCTCAAGAAACAAGGTAAAGAGCAACTTGGCAGTAGGGCTCAAAGTCCTATGTCATAGCCTCTAACTGTTTCCTGCTGCAGCTGCTCTGCTGTGTGGTCCTCTCAGGGGCTCTCTTCCTGGGTGTTAGTGACAGTGTACACCAGAGGAGGCTTTGTAGCAGGCCTGTCCCGGGCACTGTAGGATGTTGAGCATCCTCTGCAGCCTCAGTCCAAGAGATGCCACTAGTCCTTCTCCCGGTTGTGATAACCCAAAATGTATTCAGACATCACCAAATGATCAGGGAGGATACAAATCTTCGCTTTCCTGGTCCAACTGCACAGAAGGAAGCACTGTGATTTACACTGCTTGGGAAAAGGGACCACTCCTTTTGTCATCGTGGTGGGTTTTCTGTAAAGACAGGTGAAAATTCCTAGTGTTCAGCAAAGACTGAAGGACACTCCCCACCTGCCTTTAAGCAGAAAGCAGCAATTTAAGGGACGTGTGTGGGCGGAGTGCATTTTGTTTTTTTCCAGAGGACTCAGCAGTCAACCTGGAAAGACCACGACCATCTTCTCTGGGAATAAGTCTTAGACCAGTTGCAAGTGTCTTTCTTTCTTTCTCTCTCTCTCTCTCTTTTTTTTTTCTTAAATGTCATTGTGGATTGAATCCAGGGCTTTTGCACTGAGCAACATCCTCTGCCCATTTTTACTTTAAGAGAGAGTCTCACTAAGTCTCTAAGTTGCCCAGGCTAGGCTCAAAGTTGAGATCCTCCTGCCTCAGCCTCCCGGAGTACTGAGGTGATAGGCATATGCCACCATGCCTGGCCAAATGATGATTTTGAAGTGAATGACTTTACTTTTGCCCATCTAGGGGACCACCCTGTCTTCCTCACTTGCCTCTGTGCTTAGATCATACACATGAGCATGGAGAAAAATCACTCTTTGCTTGTTACATCTCATTAGAAAGAATCCAGCTGCTTCCTTGAGTCGACTTTGAACATTTTTGTGTCTTCATTGAAAGTTTAAAGGAGTGGTCAGCAAATTACACACATGGCCAATTCACGCTGCCATCTATTTTTGTAGACAAAGTTTATTGGAACACAGCCATGCCCATGCATTTATGTATTGTCTATGACTGTTTGTTTTTGTCTGTGGCAGCTTTTGTGCTATCATGGCAGAGTTAAGTAATGACAGCAGGGCGTCTGGCCCACAAAGCCTAAAATATTTATTATCAGGCCCTTCACAGAAAAAGTTTGCTGGCTCTTGGGCTAGAGTAATTTAGGGTCACCAACCCATTGGATAGCCACCAAAAGTAATTTAACTTTCTTACACTGGGTGGAAAAAAATAAAGAAAAAATCAGAAGCAAGGAGAGACACGTGTGTCAGAGGAATACGATGGATTTGTTAAAATGCTTTCCTACTCTTCAACTTTCTCCAACAGTTTAATTTGTGCCAGAAATATCAGTCCTGACTAAGATATTAACAGAGGTGTTAATGGCCTCTGTTAAAATTTAAATGCTTTCTCTGAGGGGAACTTACACCTAGCATTTGAGTAACCTTGTGTCATTAACATTTGAGTACCTTATGTCCAAAGGCTTCTCAATGGTCCAGTGAGATAAAAGTTATTATGCCCATTATTCAGAAGGTAATACTGAGGCCAGAGAGGTTAAAATCACTGGAGAATGACCTGTGGAGACTGTACCAAATACTGATACTTTGGAGTCATGCCCTGAGGTTCCAATTAAGGTAATCTTGGGTGAGGGTGTGTAGTTCCAATGTGGGTTCAAGATCAAGAACCTCAGGACACCAGGTGTCCTTTCCACCAGGTGTCTGGTGGAAAGGAGCTGAAATTTAGCTTTTCTTGGTGACTTCAAGTCCAGAACATTTTCCTTTAGCATAACACCCATTAATTAGCTTCTTAGTCTGCTGCTTGGTGTCAACTGATGTTCTCAAAGCACGATTCTTCCAGCAGGAGCATCTGGTTCACTGGGAGATTAGTTAGAAACGTGGACTCTCCAGCCAATTCTGGACCTGTCAAGTTAGAAAGCCCTGGGCCAGGTCTGTCCATCTGTGTTTTAACGAGCCATGCAGAAGGTTCAGCAGCAGTAGCAGTGTGAGACCCACCAGCTTATGGGAATGGGAAAAGGGATAGGTGTGTTTCGATTTAGTAAATGTGCTAAAAGCAGCACACACATGCATGCACTCACACATGTACACATGCTCATGTACACATGCTCATGTACACACACATACACCTGGAGCCAGCACTGCCTCTGAGACATTTGTCCTGGGCGGGGAGGAGCAAAATGAGTGTGAGACATGATGGGAAAAGTGAGAGTTTCAGTCACCTGAGCAAGTCTGAAGAGGCCAGGGCAGCACAGAAAAGGACCTCACGGGTGCCCTGGGGGTGGGGCGTGCTACAAACTGAATTTGCTTGTGGGCTGCCCTGAAGGTGTTCCAAGAATTCGTGCATTCCTTTGTTGTGTTGGCAAGTCAGAGTGTTCTTTTTTTTAAAAATTTTATTTTTGGTTTTTGAAGTTTTGAGTTTTTTTGAATCAAGCACTTTGTAGAGATGAACATTCTTGTGTGATTAAATGAGCCTCCTTCTGCTTGGAGCCAGAGTCACATTCTTTGCTTCAATTCGATCCCAGGTGCTCCTTTTTAATTGCATTTCATATTCAACTGTGTAGCCATCCCCTTCCCAGAGCAGGCTGGCCCCTAATCACTGCAGTGCTTTTGCCCCTGCAGCTGGGACTTCAAAGGCCTCAGAAGTCATATTGTAATGTGAGCTCCAAATTGTCCCCGAGACAGAACCCAGACAGCCTTTGTCAGTCAAGACTCATCAAGAGGAAAGGATATCTCTGTGTGGCATGGAGGTCAAAGAATGCTGCCTTATCCCCAGTCTTTCCCCAAGCCTCCTTCTCCAGAGCACTGCCATTCCTGATCTGCAAACTACATGGAAACATACATAATTCAAGGGTGCACATCGGTCGCCCAGAGTGAGGGGACAGACACATATGCCCAGGAAAGAATGTTTGTTTCAAGCAAACGTTCACAGCACCAGCTGCCAATGCAAGAAGAAAAGCAGAGAGGAGGACTCCTGCAGACTGACATGGGAAAGTATAAACAATGATTACAGGCTCTGAAAAAGGGCTGCAGTTGGGTGAAATCACATCATCTGATTTGGGTTTTGTTTTTGTAATTACTGGACCTCAAGAATATAACTGTAAAGCACATGCTTTTTCCAAAGGGGTGGGACCATGTGAGCTCCTGACGTGTTTGAGTCTGCACTTTGACACGCAAGTTGGACTCCAAGAGTTAACAAGAGCAAGCTCTGCTTTAAATAGTAGCTTAATTTTAAGTTCCAAAGCATGGTCCCTGGAAGCAGATGGGATAACTTGTGCTTCTATTTTCTTTCTTCAGCCTGGAGCTAATATAGAATATTGATTCCTAATGTGGGAATTCTGAGGGTGAAAAATTGGAATTGGCTTTCTTGGTCAAATCTGTGTTTCTCAAGGTCAAGGAGCTGTGTCTGCATTCTCTTTCTTCAGTGTCAGTTCAGGTACCATGTATGTTGATGATTATCAGTGGAAGCATTTGAAGAGTGGAAAAATGCTGGATACCTCTTCTTTAGCTGTGACCTTTTATAATAAATCAGGAAAATCCTTGACAGAATTTTCTGGTGATGGGGAGCATTTTCCCATCTGCCATTGTGTAAAATGTCACATAAGACATTAGTTGCCAAGAAAAAATTGTAATTGGCTTGGTGTTAGATGGCCTGAGAGGGGCCGCTTAGTTGGGAGACCCTGAACTTCCAAAGAGCAAATATGAAAGTGGAGTCTGAAGACTCTCCCTGTCCTGGTGTATCTTTGATCAAACTGAACCTGCAAGGAAGTGTGGCAGGCTCTAAATGCCGCAGAGACTAACTGCTCAGGAAATCCATGCCGGTGACTTTACTGAACATGTCACATCAAAGGGAAAATAAATGCCCCCACTGACTGGAAAGTTCTTCTGGTGACCAATGTTGAGAGAATAGAAATGAGATTAAATTTCAGGATTTCTGGATTTGGTTAATAGATTCTGTCTTTCAAATACAGGAACTTGAAGCAATTCTGTTGCTTTAGTAGAAAAATATCCAAAAGGTGCATCTAATAACCAGGTCTGAAGAAGAGGGAAAATATAACTCTATCTAGAGAGAGCATTGTAATCAGAGAAGTGGTACAAAAAATTATTTTCAGCCATGGTGTCCAAGATGACTATATTTCCCCAGCACAGATACTTCCAAAGACAGATTCCGGAATTTAGGCACTATTTGCAATGTGTTCTCCCAAGAAGTTAAGAATATGCCATTCCAAAATATGCAGCTCTGGCATGTTGGTATTTTGAATTAAAAACACTCAAAACAAGAGATGAAATTCCCATGTGAAAGACATCTTTCTTATAGAAAAAGAAATAATGTTCTTACCATCAGTGATAGGAAACTGAAACCAAGAGAAATCTGTACAGACCTTATTGAAATGCCTCTTCTCTTTGAAGCCTCCCCACATAATTCAATTGCTTTTTCACAGTTTACTATTTTTTGTCCAATTCAACATATAGTTTTTGTCCAGTTCAATCTATATGCAATGATTGAGTCTAACTGCTTCTGTGAGTTCATTCCTATGCCTCACAAAACTTGCATTTAATAAAAGTGTATGCTTTTCTCCTGTTAAGTTATCTTATGTCAAATTAATTCTCCATTTCAGCCAGAACCTTAGAGGATGGAGGTAGAGTTTTGCTGCCCCTACAGCTCCTTTCTTGAAATTGATGGAGCTTAGAGCAAAATGTTGAAGAATGATTTTGGAAGAATAAACATTCTCATATATATATATATATATATATATATATATATATTTTTTTTTTTTTTGTGGCACCAGGGATTGAACTCACAATCTCATGCCTGCCAGACAGATGCTTAAGCCACTGAGCCAAACTCCCGGCCCTGGTTTTTTGAGGCAGGGTCTCACTATGTAGTTCAGGACAGCTTTGCGCTCGCGTTGTAGCCCAAGTGGGCCTCGAACTCACAATGCTCCTCCTACCTCAGCCTCCCGAGTGCTGGGATTAAAGGCATGCGCCGCCACACCCGGCTTCTCATTTATATTCTATAAAAAATAAGAAGACTATCATGCTGTAGTATGTCACATCATTAACATGCCACTTAAAACCCACTTTGCAGGTACCTTACTAGATGTCATCTCTTGCACCCCATAATAGCTGGAAGACTGGTAGTGGCCCTATTTTGTGTCTGGAAGAATCCATCATTAGAACACAGAAGACCTAGACAGTGCAAACATTTTAGTTATGTTCCCTTCTGTTGTTCAGGTCTAAAAAGTCAAGCCATTTTGGTTTCTCTTCCTTCTCTTTCCTTTCTTCAAGATGGCTAGCTCTATCCCTCTACCTCATCCCATGCTTGAGATAAAAAAATGCCTTTTTTCTCCAGCCTAGGTCAATCAAAGTGTCTTCAACTACTTTTTTTTTTTTTTTTGCGGCACCGGGGATTGAACTCACAGCCGCGCACCTGCCAGACAGGCACTTAAGCTGCTGAGCCAAACTCCCGGCCCTGGTTTTTTGAGGCAGGGTCGCACTATGCAGCTCAGGCCGGCCTTGCGCTCGCGTTGTAGCCCAGGCCGGCCTCGAACTCACAACGCTCCGCCTACCTCAGCCTCCC
>RJWM01010417.1:0-43526 GCA_004363535.1 Dasyprocta punctata | reverse complement strand
TTCAACTACTTTGGATTCTCATATTTTTCAGAGGGCAGCAGTTACAAATTAAATAAATCTCTACTCCTCTTAATACGCATCACTTCTCATGACTAGGGGTGTTTGCTAAAACTCCAGCCTCACCCTCTTGAGAATAAGGATCTGAGAAGCTCAGATGGGGGACTGCATCTTGCCAAAGGAGAATTACTGTAGCTGTGATCTGATTTAGGTTCATCTTCACAGAGGAGAAGCCAGCTGAATTTATCCCCTTTGCAGTCTTCCTTTCTGCTGCTCTGGAATTGTGTTATGGTTTAGATCAGGAATGCCCTCCCCTACCAAAAACAAAATCCCTCATGCACTCATGATGGGGTCTGGTTAGAGGCAGATCACTGGGGACATATGTGACATTTTACACAATGGAAGGTGGGTCTCTTTTGGGAAAATGCTCAACGTCTCCAGAAAATTTTGTCAGGGGGATTTTCCTGATTTATTTTAAAAGGTCATGGCTAAAGAAGAGATTTCCAGCATTTTTCCACTACTCAAATGCTTCCACTGATAATCACTGACATACACAGTACCTGAGCTGACACTGGAGAAAGAAATTGGAGGCCTGGAAGGGAATATCTCCAACCCTGGTTCCTCCCTGCCATCTCTGCTTCCTGGTCGCCATGAAGTGAGCAACTTTCTTCCAATGGCACAGGCCATTCTGCTGTGCTGTTACTAGACTGCTGCACATGCACAGAAACTTCTGAACTGTGAGCCAAAATAAACCATTCCTCCTTTAAGTTGCTGGTGTCAGGTATCTTGTCCCAGCAATGAGGAAAGTGTCTAAGACAAATGGAGATGATCCAGAATGACCTTGGAAGCCATGTGTTGAAGATGGAAGCTCTGCTGTCAGCCTGGGTCTCTGAGGGCCTAGGGAGACTCACTAGCCAGTAGCCATTTACCTGCCCAGGACATGCCAGTAACAAACCAAACTCTCTGATATTGAGTCATTTTTCACTTTGGTGTCACTTTGATAAATTCCTAGAAGTATGAAGAAGCCAGCTTGTACTCAGTCACACAAAAGCTGATGATTACATTTACTACAGGAGCTTTGGAAGCCATTTGATGTCATATTTCTAAGGTTGAAATCAGCCATGGTGGGAATATTTGTGCCACAGAAATTGGTAGATACTATAAGCCAGACCCTTTTTTAATTTTGCTCCATTGGAACATTTACCAGCATATGACTCATTACCTTATCCTAAAGCTTCATAAACAGATACATTATATACTTATATGACCCAAAAAGTATTTATGGCTAAGAATTAAAGTAAGACTTGAAATAAATCAAAAGAAGAATCATAAAAGGATAAAAATAATATTTATGTTTAGATGGAGCATAAGATAAAGGGAAAATGGCAGTTTAATCTTTGCCTGTTTGAAATAGGAATATTTGGGGCCAGGAGTATATTTTTGTGTCTTGGATCTCTTTGGAAATTCCAGGTCTTCAACTTCCTTTACCTTCTTGTGCGTTGACAGATTGTCACTGGTCCATCTGTACATGTCTTTCAAAGCATTGTGATTCTCCCCTTTCTCCCAAGCACTCTGCAGTGACAGGCACTGTGCCCAGGGTCTTATTCTCTTCATATTTCTGTAAGGAAACCTGAGGCTATTAAAGGGAATTGTTGTAGTCTGGTCTTCCCTAACAACAGGCCTTGAAACCAAGTACAAGTTATTTATTTGGAATATGATGCCAGGAAACAGCATGAAGGAGTATAGGAAGAAGTGAAGTAGAAAAAGGAAGGTAGACTAAAAAGGAGAAGTTACCCAGTACATTACTGCTGTGGGCAACTGGAGGAGGTGGGGAATTGTGAAGAACTTGCAATTCAGAGTGTTGCTCCAAAAAGGATGCAGAGACTAGAGTCTATTAGTTCTTTTCAGTCACTAATGAGTGTAGCACCATGTGCCCGGGTGTTATAGTGTAGTCTGATGGCCCCGACTTAAGACTCATATAATCATGGATGGGGCAGAGTCTAGTGTTCTTGATTGGTTTGTTGTCTAGCGCTGGGACTGGCGATGTAAGTGCTGCAACCGCCCAGCAGTGGAGCCGACATACAGTGTAAGGACAGGAAGAAGGCATGTCTTCTCTTTCTTGCTGGTTTGCACCTTGCTGCATGGTGGCCATGAATGGTGCCCCATCCCCCCTACCTCCCGCCAGCCACGCCACCCTGCATTGCAGTCAGCTGAGTGTGGACTGAAACCTCCAATATTGCAAGAAATAAACTTTTCCTTCCCTAATTTTGGGTGTCAGGTATTTTGTCTCAGCAATGAGAGAAAAATAAAAGTAATCAAGACACCAGGATTCCCATAGCTGTTGACAATCAGACTGTCTCTAGCCTTTTATTTCCTAGACTCTGAGAATCTCTT
The DNA here is from genome assembly GCA_004363535.1 of Dasyprocta punctata. NCBI lineage: Eukaryota > Metazoa > Chordata > Mammalia > Rodentia > Dasyproctidae > Dasyprocta > Dasyprocta punctata. The sequence continues at coordinate 41,135 of RJWM01010417.1, read as the reverse complement.
TATTCTGCCAAGACTTCCTAGCTTTATCTGAGGTGAGCCAACTCCTTTATTCTGACCTCTTACTCTGGACTTCACAAGTTGCCCTTGACTTTAACTCCAATCTCACACTTACCCTGACTTCTGTATGCATTTAATTCCCTTCAGTGCATCCATGTATGAGAGGACAGATTTAAATCACAATTTCAAATCCTACATAACTGGAGGGTTCTTCTTTTATGATGCAACATGATTAGGCAATCTTGGGTTAAACATACGTTTTGCTGGAATTTCTGCCCTGTGGTAGCAAAACTTGCCCCCAAAGATGTAGTCATCCTAAACCCCAGAAGAGAAACATGTCATTCTATATGGCAAAAAGGAGTTTGCAGATGAGGTTGAGTTAAGGAGCTCAAGATAGGGAGATATACTAGGTTATCAAGTGCGACCACAAGTGTCCTTATAAGTGGGAAGGCAAAGGGTCAGAGTGACAGAAGGAGATGCAGTGATAGAAGTAGATCTGAGGATGAGCATAAGCCAAGTGGAGGCATGAGCCAAGAACTGTGGGAAGCTTCTAAAAACAGGAAAGGGCAAGGAACAGATTCTCCCCAAAAGCCCCCAGAAAGAATATATAGCTGCCCCAAACCCTTACTATTAGCCCATCAGATTCATTCAGATTTCTGCCATCTAGAGCTGTAAGACAGTAAGTTTGTGTTGTTTTAAGCCACCAAGTTTGTGGCAGTTTGTTATAATAGCAATGTGAAACTATATGTTCAAGTCTTGAAGATTATGGAGTTTTGATTTGTTTTGGGGGAATCCAATATAATTGTGATGTTTGGCTGTCTTTTTCTCACTTGGTTTCAGGCATAAGCTTTGTGGATTAACTGTAACCAAATCAAGTCTGTGTTGGCTACTCTCTGAGGCCTGATCTCATTAATCAGCTGGCGGCTTCACAGGGCAGAGACCCTGCCCTCATACATTTGTGGTAGGCTATTGCTAGAAAGAAATTGGCTGTTGACGTCAACTGCTGACTGTGGCCTAGTTATTTCTGGATTAACGGCTGCTTTTGATTACCTGCACTATTTTTTGTGGATAATCTTCCATCTATTTAATTAAACATTCTCTTCTCGAACATACTCTGTGTTGGGCACTAGAAATCACAAGGTTTTGTACTGCCACTTCTCTGGTAGTATCTTCAAAGCACCAATAACTTTTATGTGCTTGCCAAATACATAGTAACAACAAATATTTAATGAATACTTTTCTATGCCAGCCAGACTTTAGGCTAAGCATTTACTATATTCATTACATTTTAAAATATGCACTCAGAGCTGAATAAACCATATCTCTCCCCATTTTACAGATGAGAACATGAGTGTCAGAGAGGTCTTGTGACTTGTGGATGTTCACACAACTCACACACATCGCAACTCTCTTCTGGAGCCAGGGAGTCTGTTTCTCAAGCCAGCGCTTCTAACCAGTAGTGATTTTTTTATGCTCTTATTGGAAGTGGTCCATATTTGTTCCTATAAATAGAGAAATACAGCTGAAGTTAGCATCTTGCATTTATTTATTTATTTGTTTATTTATTCATTTTGGTATTGGAAGAGTCCAAGAGTTAGGAGACAGGGGTCCTTTGCTAACTGTTGCACATTCTTTGGGACAAATGTATGCTAGGGACTGTGTCTGTGTCATTGTCTTGTGTTTCTTTTTATTCCCAGGATACTAAACTTCACCTCCATTTTGCAAAGAAGCGAATACTAAATTTCTCTTAATGTTTAGCAATCAGAATGAATTGAAAAGGTTTCCTGCTTACACTCACTGGTGGTGCAGAGAGAAGTCCTAATCCACAAAAGACAGTCACTGGTTATTTTTGCGTTTCAACTCTCTCACTTTAGTTGTATTACCCATCTACCTCACCGGTCAATGACTTTGCCCTGCTGTTGAAGTAGTCTGACAGCTGTGTAACCTTTATAAAGCTCCAACATTCCTTCATTTTACATTAGCAGTTATAATGCCAACACAGTGCTTCTCAATTAGGGACAGTCTTGCTCCTCAGAGCACATTTGGCAACATCTGGAGACATTTTTTGATCATCACAACTGGGGGAATATGCTACTGGGATCTACTGGATTTCATTAGTTTCCTCATATTGCTGTATGCATCAAACCACCACAACCTATATTATAGGCTCATGCCTATAATCTCAGCACTCAGGAGGCTGAGTCAGGAGGATTGCTGCAAGTTTGAGGCCACTCTGAGCTACAAAGTGAGTTCAAGGCTACCCTGAATTGCATAGTGGAACCCTGTCTCAAAAAGATGAAACAAAACAAAACAAAACAAACCACCACAACCTTGATTGCCTAAGATAACCAAAATTTATTTTTTCACAGTTCTGGAGGCTAGAAGTCTGAAATCAAGATGTAGCCAGTATTGTCCCTGCTGGAGACTCCACGGCAGAATCCTTACTGTGTGCCTCTCCCAGATTGTGATGGCTGCTGGCAATCCTTGACATTCCATAGTTTGTGACAACATCATGCCAATTTTTGTCTCTGGCTTTGCATGGCACTCTCGCTGTCTTGAATCTCAAATTTCCTCCTTTTTCTTATAAGGACACCTGCCATTGGATGTAGGACCCACCTAAATCCAAGATGAGCTCATCTGGAGATCCTTAGCTTGATTACATCTGCGAAGACAAATGCTATGTCCAAATAAGGTCACATTCACAGGTACTGGGTGTTAGAGCTTGGACATACATTTTGGGAGAACATTATGTGGCTTGTTGCATAAGTAGAGGCCAGGAATGCCATGAAACATTCCAAAATGCCCAGAATAGGCTCACAACAAAGAGGTTGGCAAACCCCACTGTGCCCCAAGTGAGAAATTCAACTGTAGCAGAGAACACCTCCCACTGGGCCTCCAGCTGTTCCACCGTCCATGTCACACAGGGCGACCTGGTGCAGGCAATACAGCCAGATGTCAGCTGGCACCTCCATGTTCTGTAGTATGAATGATTGTTTCCAATGCATGGAGGCTATTCGTGCCCAGTAGGTGGCATTCAAATACCCTATATAACTAAGCCTGGTATGCAGATGACACAAAAGTTAAGGAATTAATACTACTTTCAGAAGTGTACGAATTCAGGTATACAGACCTATAAGTGGCATCTCTCTCTTAAATACAAAATACAAATACCTAATTTCTTAACATAGGCTCTTGAATTTCTTCCTTCTCCAGTCAATTCCATACCTTAATGATGTCTCTATTTGGACAGAGTGAGAATTTATACCAGAGATCCCAAACTTGTCAGTAAAGGGCCACATAGTAACCATTTTGGGCTTTGCAGGCCAAGAGGCAATCAAATGGGCTCTGGTATAGTAAGGAAGAGGAGTTCTGCCACCCCCATTTGCCTGGAATATTGGTCCTGAGTGATGGGCAACTGTGTACTCAGTTGCCATTTGCTATAGACTGTCTCAGTAGGAAGATCTTAGGGTAGAGGCCTGGCTCCAGGAGGAAGCAAGTAGTGAGTGTGGCAGGGGGAAGCTTACTCCCTCTCTGCCCTGGTGACACCCAGACCCTGGTATAATCTTCCCTCTTCCTGGAGATCTGGGCTATTAAACTTGAGCAGCTGGCCAGAGAATTCCTAGACTCCTTGGTGCCCAGAAGTTGCCAGCAGAAGAAGCCTCAATGTGTTGATGGTGGCTAGTATAGCTCTTGAATAGCAGTCATTGGTCTGGGGAGTGGGTTCCAGGAGCAGAGGCAGAAATAAGGGTGGATAGACATGCTCTGGCTGGTCTAACTGTGCACAGTTCTAGGCTGTTTCAGCAATGTCTTTGGGTTACACAAATACAAAACTGTGAGATGGATTTGACCCATAGGTCATAGTTTGCTAGACCCCAGTTGGACCATATGACAGGTACTTAATTAGTCCTTTTTGGTTTGACACACTGCATGTTCCATTTGGTATAGCGCAATGCTAAAAGCAGTAAGGACCATCTGACACCCTTGTGCTAAGTCAGCCCATAGGGTTTATAAATAATATGTCAAAGCTCAGAAACATGGGTGCAACACAGGTTCCCTACACAAACAGATCTGCAGGCCAAAGAGGTACCTAGGATCAGAGAGATGAAAGAAATATTTTGTCCTTTCCATATTGAAGTTTAGTTCTACTCTTTGTATACCTGTAGCCATCTTATTGGAGCATACAACCCTTCAAAACTGCAGGCACCAGAGATCATATTCAATTTACTCTTATGATATATGTATCTATAGTTTAGTTTTGGCAAACTAATGTTTTGGAATAGTGACCATTGAGCTTATCTTGTCTTTTGCCATATAATCCTCAAAGACAAATATTAAAAAGTAGTATGCTTGGAAAGAATAAAAGAGCAGCAAACTCCAACATCTGAAGTTCTAAATGTCATGAACTGCACGCCATATGAGCCAACCATCTGGTACTTGCAATATGGACACTTTGGGTGAGATAAAAGTGCATTCCTAGTCAAACCTTAGAAAACTGTCTGCTATCATGGTAGCGACCACTCTCTGCCAGCAAGTAATCTTGCTTTGCTTAAAAAAATCAGACTTCCCAGATTTAAAGACCCAACCCAAAAATGGGCATCTGAAATGAACAGACACTTCCCAGATGAAGTGGTGTAAATGGCAAATAAATATATGAAAAAATGTTCAACATCACTGGTCATTCAAGGGATGAAAATTAAAACAACACTGTCTTGGTTACTTTTCTCATATTGCTGAGACAAAATACCTGACATCCAAAATTAAGGAAGGAAAGGTTTATTTCTTACAGTTTTTGGAGGTTTCAGTCCATACTTAGCTGGCTCCAAGGCTGATGTGGCACAGGGGAAGCTGTTCATGATGGCCACAAACAGCAAGAGCTAACAGGGCAAAAGAGGAGTAGTGTGCTTCCTTTCGGTCCTTACTTTGTATGCTGGCTCTGCCCCTGGGTGGGTGCAGCACCCATACCACCAATCCCAGCACCAGACAATGAGCCAATCACAAATGCTAGATTCAGCGGCCTCCATGACTGCATGAAGCTTGCAAGGGGGCATCTGAATATCAACCGTAACAAACACTGAGATTCCATCTCACTCCAGAAAGAATGGCTATCATCAAGAAATCAATGAATATCAAATGCTGATAGGGCTGTGGGGAAACAGGAACCCTTCTTCCCTGTTGGTGGGAGTGTGGATTGGTACAACCACTGTCGAAATCAATGTGGATATTCCTCAAAAAACTAGGATTACAGATTCCGTTTGACTCAGTTATTCTCCTTGGTATCTTCCTGAAAGAATTAAAAGCATCATACTACAGTGATACATACACACCCATGTTTATAGCAGCATAGTTTATAATAGCTAAATCTTGGAAACAGCCCAAATGTCTGTCAATCAATGAATGGATGAAGAAGAAGTGAGTTTAAAAAAAAATACAATGGAGTACTACTCAGTCATGAAGAAGGATAAACTTGAAAAATTTTTAGGCAAATGGATGTACCTTGAGACCATACTCTTACGTGAAATAAATAATATTCACATGTGTAAATATCACATTGTTCCTCTGGGGTGAGAAACTGAAAGTGTAAATAAGAACCAAAATGTGTGATAGATATTGTGAAGTAGGAAGAGAATGTTCAAATGGGAAGGGGAATTAAGGAGGGAGTAGGTGGAAAGGAAGGAAAGGAAAAGAAAAGAAAAAAGAGAAAAGAAAGAAAAAATGGAGGCAAACCTTTATAAATAAGGTGGGGAAGAGGGGTTGAAGGAAGGGAAGGAGAATGGGGAAAAAATGAATCAAGATATATCACATGCAGGTACAAATTCCCTATGATGATTGTGAACATTATCTGTATCTAAAATGTGCCAATAAAATTGATTAATTAAAAAAACTCTCACCAAAATGGCTTCTCAAAAGGGTGGCACCACTTCTAATTTTATTCTGCTGGCTTTGTGTTGTATCTTTAGATTGAGAATTTACCAATCTTCTACAAGGCAGCTTGGATCAGGCTCATGACACATCAGCTCTTACCCCTTCTTTCTGAGCATAGTTGCAAAGCCTGGGGACCTTGCTACAATTCTTAATTTTATACAAACTCAAGACTAAATAAATTTCTGACCTGCCACTGTGCCATGTTAGTGATCAACAACCACCAAAACCAGGTTTTTTCATGGAAAGATGGGCAATGTAAAATAACAAATGAAGACCCAAGTCTAGAAAAGAAGGCAGAAATTGCCTCAGTCAGTGATAGCTTTCAATGATCTGACTGCACGGACAAGGGAAATATCTTGGAGGGGATCTTGATGCTCAGAGACATGGCCAAAGATGCTAATATGGCTCACTTGTACCCCTAGATTCAGATTCTTGCCCACACTCAGATGGATGGAATGTGTGTGAGGAGAAAGGGGCTCTCACAGAGGATCCAGCTGCCTCTTCTGGCTTTCTGCACCTCCTGATATTTTGCTGCTGAAGTTTCTTCTGGGCCTGTTCGACATGACTGTAACTTGTGGAAGAACAATGGTGAACAATATCCTGCTCCCTGTTCTCAGCATGAGGATCATAGGGCTTAGTTCTTTTCAAGCTCTTTCAGTGACCTTATCCAGGCTCCTGGTTTTGACTCTTCATCCCGTCTCTGGCCTGGGTCTGTTTTCAGAACTCCAGGCTGGTTTCTCCCATTTCCTGTGTGAATGCAGCTGAAGATCCCACAGGTACTTCAGACTCAATGTGCTTTTTACAAAACCCACTTTTTAGATTTAAAGACAGGGAAAGTTGGCAGCTTTGGCAACTCTAAGGAGACTCAGCATCCCTATATGTTTGGGGAGGAGGAGTTAGTGAAATGCTTCATCGTTCTGGAGCTGACTTGGAGGGTGGAGAGATGTGGGGAGATGGAAGTGGTGATGTGGGGATAAGGGTGATGGGTGACTTAGGAGAAAGGAAAAGAAGGTGCTGTTAATGAATTCCTTTTTGGCTGAAAATCACAAAAACACCACTCAAACTCAAATTAACTTATGCATACAAACACACAAAGAAAAAAGAAAAAATGAAAATTTATCATTTTATTGCCTCAAGGAATTATTAAGTCACTTCAGCAATAGCTTGGTCCAGTTATGGTAACAGTGCTATATATCAGAGATTGAGTTCCTCCCTAAAGAAGGCTCAGACAAAGGCTTGTAAGATGGTAGTCTGAGAGCAGCTCTGGAGTGGGAATGAAGAAGAGCTAAGAGAAGACAGCATTAATGAGTTGGCTGGCACCGTGGGAAAATGGAGCTAATGCCATGGGATCTTTAGGAGAGTCTTATAGACTGAATCTCAATACTGTCCTTTCAAGGGAACAAAGAAGGGGGAAGTATTGATTTATTGGCTTTGTCTCATTTATCAAGTGTGACTCTGTGGGTACCAGATACCTCCCCCAACACTTATGGACTGCACATCTGAGTGCTGAGTAGGTTCCACAGGTGTCTCCCAAGAGGGCAGCCTCAGGGTAGAAAGTGAATTTGCTGCAGCCTCAGAGGGGTGTAGGTGGTAAACACTGCTGGAGTGCACCTGTGGCAGGCTGGGCAAAGCCTGCATGGAACTGATCTCAGTAGCAGTGGGTGGAATATGATCAGAGGCCAGGAGGATTTCAAGTGGCCCATAAAGATGTCTTATCCATCATCAGTGTGTCTCATCTCCCTGGCTCTTGATCTGTGTCTTGACTCTGCTTGCCTCTGTCTGGTTCTCAGACAGGTTTATCCACATGGTGGCAAGACATCCTTAGTAGTTATGTCCTTAGAGTTCATCATTTCAGAGAAAGAGACAGACCCTGGTCAACCCATACCTAGTGTTTAAAACTGATACCCCTTGTCCCTTGTTAGGGGATGTGGTCAACCCGGTGACCTGGAAGGCAAAGGGTATCTAGCCCTCGCTCTACTAGAATGCCTTACAGTTGAGTGTGGGGTTATTTGCCAATGGAAGGATGGCTGCTTGTGACACATGGAGAATAGCTGTGCAGATCCTTCTTCAAACTGGCTGCCAAGCGAGTTGAGAGTGTGCTTGGCTGCCTGCCTCACTTTGGAGCCAACGGCATGCTCTTCTTAGAGCAGAGATTCTGGGTAAGGGTTAAACAAAGCAATTCTATGAAGGCTCTGGCTATTTGTGCCCAATACAAGACTCTTCTAAGGACATCTGCTCTGGTGCTCCCTACTAAGTTGGTGGAGAAACTGCCATGTTAGCTTCAGAGCCTGGACACTTACTCTGCCCAACACTCCTTCCTTTCTTTTCTTTTTCAGGTGTTTTTTCCCAATATACCTGTAGCATCCATAACTCTTCTTGGTGCCACTTCCTAATGAACTCAAGTGGTACACAGGAAGGATAAGGAGTAACCAATATTCTCTTAGGGGATAAGGGAACTTAAAAGATGAAGGAGGGAAGAGAGGTAGGGGTAAAGGAAAAAAGGAACAGAGGAAGAAAGAAAGGATTCCTAGCCACACTCTCCTAAAAAGCCCAGATGCAACCAAGTGCTGCCTCTGCTCATGGAAGTTTTGACCCCATGCAGACCCTCATACGGAGCTGCAGGAATTTCAGTGATGACCCTCATACCGGTTGCCTTCTGCTAACAGGCACATTAGAGAAGGTGAGGTAGCTCCTTTATGTAGGGGTTGGCCTTGCTAAATTGGATAGCCAAGGTCAGAGGAAGAGTTAAGAAACACATTGTTAACCTAGACTTGATTGTTCTCATTTCTCTGAGACTACTCTGTCTAATGTGTCTCCAAACACCTGGTTTGTGCATCATTGGCCTTAGGTTTACAAATTGGGAGTGAATTTTATGAGAAGGTGGCACATAAAATTATGGGTCTATAAATGACCATCATAAGCCAGCCAAGTATAAGGCATAAATTCCAAGTCAGATTGTATGAAGAAACTGAGCAGAAATTGCTGTTATTTTCACTGGCACACAAACAAAACTGAACAAAATCCTTATTCTTCTGTATGTTCAGGAGTCAGAATGCATTGCCATAATGACTTCGTGTACTGACTTGTAAGGGAGCAACACAGACATTTTAGTTCATCAGTCTGACTTCTAATCTTGGAGATTTGATATGAATAAAAATAAAAATGTTTTCATGTGGTTTCTTCATCCTGAAAACCCAGTATGCATCTCCAACAGTGTCATAAAGCTTTTGTTGAGACATTAAAGGGTAAATTTAAGGCAAAAACAGTTACAGTCATGTCTGTAGCTGAGTAAATTAAATAAGTTATTCTCCATAAGCAACCCTGTAGTTTAAAGAATTGAACTTTTTTTGTGTTGATTCCTGCTAAGTCACAAACTAACAAAGGTGAATGACTTTAACTTATATAAAACCTATACTGATCTTGGGAAGATTCAGAATTCTACCAGCATCATTTTAGATAGTTAAGTCTGGAGGCAATAGTAAACTAATCCATTATGTTACCTTCTTCCTAAAGAAATGCTGCTTCTTTCTTTAGAAATGGAAAGAATTACTTCATGGCTGTACAGGAGTTTGGGTTCATCCAGGACAGAAGTGTCTACTGACACAGAGAGCTACAAGAGCTGAGATGAGCTGGTAAACTGACAGTTTAGGCAATGCGAGGTGGGGAGTGTTGCTAGGTTTGGGGTTTTCAAGAACATAAAGACAATTTTGTTAATGCCATTAGAGATACTAAGTTCTTAGGAATTCCTTAAGCTAGTTAAATACCTAAAAGACTGAGGAATAAATAACACAGAACACAGAAGGAAGAACTACTTTCAGACAGGCTGTCCTATTTATGCCAGCCATCCTGAAGTCTTCTGTCCTGATCCAGACATCTAGAGGCATTGTCTTCAAAATGGGAAGGCTAAGTAGGTATTAGTAAAGTAGAATTGAGGGCAGTGGATTTTCCTAAAGGCTACTCCATCCAGGGCATGATGACTCTAATAAATCACACAACTCAATAATATTTATCTTCAAGAAACACAGTACTTGCATTTGTCAGATTATTTCCTGCTTCTTGCTTGATAAATACTAACATTTTTCTCCTATTAGATAAACTTTTCTAGTTTCCAGGTAGACTGGCATCTTCTCACTTACAAAAAATAGCATGCTGAGAGAAAATACGTCATACAATGGAGTAGTTTATAATCACTTTTTAGAGGTGCTTTTCTGAGATGATGCAGGTATAATTCTGGATATTATTAAGATAACTTCCCCTCCTTGTCAGTCTGATCCACCTCACTGTTTTATGAAAGCATTTGGATTCTCATTCAAAATATTAAAGAGATTTTCTATAGTCTCTTTTATTTTCTGCAAAATTGTAGGTAATGATTCCATATTAACAACATTGATTTTTAAACTCTCTATTGGTACATTTTTATCCCTCAAATGAGGGAACTAGGAGTCATTCATTCCAAGATGGAAGGCTGGACAAATGGAGGCATATTGGCAGCAACATTTATTTCACTTGGTACAAAAATGATGGTAATAGCATTGTCAGCTCATGACTTTATTATCCTCACTGGAAGAAACAAAGGAAAGGCTTTCACTCCCTTTTCTCTAATAATATCATTAAGATAGCAAGCCATAATTTGGAACAAAGGAAGCTTTATCTCAGCAATGTTATATGTTATGGCTTGTTTCTAGATGTCCCCCCAAAACCTCATGTTCTATAGGTGGGACTTTTTAGAGGTGGCTGGATCTAGAGTTTGTGATGCTGGGATTGATTCATGGTGCAATGCTAGGCTCAAGGACACTACAGTTAAGGGTTGAGTGCTACCCACCCTAAGTATCCTGGATAAAATAAGGGACAGAAAAGAGCTGTTGTCTTTCTCTTGCTTGTTTGGCTACCTTCTGACCACTGTGGACTGTTTTCCCTCTGTGAAGCCTGCCTGCCTTGGCACCCTGCCTTGGAGCCAGCTGATTATGGACTGAAATGTCTACAAACTGAGCTAAATAAACCTTTCCTCCTTTAACTCTGGATGTAGGGTGTTTTGTCTCAGCAGCGAGAAATGTAACTAAAAGATACTTTTATCTCGATTTCTGTTTCTGCAGTATGTCTAAATGATACTTTTGGCTAAAACAAGTCTTATAGCACATTTCAATGACACAAATGTCTGTTTAGGAATCCCTTCTTTCCCAAGAGGAAGGAAGACGGGCACACTGCCAGTGACTTAAAGCCCATGTGTGCTTAATCCCTAGATTAGCCAATGATTTTCCAGAGCAGCGCTGTGTTCCTCGAGTTCCAGATCTCTCCCAGACTCTTTCATCACCCATTTACACACACACTCCTCCTAACTTCCTGATTTCATTCACGTTGTGTGAACAGTGCTTGTTTAACTTTCTGCAAACAGTCTTGATTTCCTTTATAAGGCAAATATGGTTTATATTCATCAAACTCACAGTTTGCTCCCCTGTATTTCCCAGCTTCCTTTGAAGTGAAGCGTAGGCCATCCGATAACTTGTAGTGAGTGAATCATGTGTGGAAATGGCGTGTGTTACTTATGGGCCAAGGAAGTGGAGAGCTGGTGAGCCTCTTCTATCCCTCTCTTTCCCAACTATGGCAACCTGGGAATTCACATATTGAGATGACAGCATCACCAGATGGAAGAAATGTGTGTCCCTGAGTCACCAGATGGAAACTGGTGTGCTCTGGCCAACTTGCATTGGACATCATGTAAGTGAGAAGCAAACTTATGTTTAAGCCTTTGAAATTTTTGTTAATGCTGTACAGCTAATCCAATATGAACTATAATTTATGCCCATATTTTTACAAAATACACACTGTATTCTCTATGAACTGATTACAGATACATTAAAGATATGCCTATCCCTGACCCAAGTATATGAAATATAAGAATAGGCTGAGTGTGGTAGCACATGCCTGCAGTCCCCAGGAATTTGGATAGCTGAGGTGAGAGAATTTTGAGTTCAAGGCCAGCTTGGGGAACAGAGTGAGGCACCCGTCTCAAACAAACAAAAAACAGAGCAACAAAAACTAAACCAGAATAGGCTAGGTGGAGAAACATTCTGGTTATCCTTCTTTAGCACCCAGAAGAGTAAACAAAAACAAATAAGCAAGTATATACCAATTTTTTTCTGTTCAAGTAGTCTTCCCTTCAAAGCTGCTCAGAATCTCAGAGGTCAGGTAGGATATCAATCCAGAACTGGGAAACATTACATCTGTAGGAGATATTTATATGATGAATCAGAGTTTGCCTGAAGGTAGTATTGAGGAGTGTCTGGTTGCGTGGGAATGGAGGTAGAGAAAATTGTGCATTTGCAAATGTTTTCCGCATTCTTCTCTTTCATCTTCTGGCATTGTGGCATTCTGGTATTGAGCTAGGTTTTATTATCTTATAAATAGACAGTGCACATACATAGAAATCATCTAGGGGAGGAATAGATATTTTGGTAAAACTAATCAATAATCAAGGGAAAAATCAGAAATTTGTTCAACTTTGTTTTTAGCTCAGTGTTTTTTAAAACTTACTTTAACATTGGGAAAGGGGGCTAGATGCGGATAAAATTTTTGTCGTATCTTTCAGAGATTAGGGCTTCTACATTACTTAATAAAACTTTGTTTAGACACTTTGTCAGAATTGTACCTTTTATCCAATTCTCAAATGGATGCTAACAGTCATTAAATAAAATTAAGTAGTTTTTGACAACAGTGTATTTTACATAGGTTGAGTTGAATAAGTAAGAATTTGTGTCGAGTTCTACCTAGTTGATCACCCGACAAATTTTCTTTTTTTTCTTTCTGGGTTATACATTTCCCAGAATTCCTTTCAGTGAAGTAGGGAATGTTATATGTCACCTCCAGGCTGGGACCACAAGCAATTTCCTTGTTACTGTTCATATTTTTTCACTTTCCCTGAGGGATGACCTAATGCAAAACAGCTAGTGGAGGAGGCTGCCAGGGGATTAGAGCCATTTAGATGGAAGGGATCTAAATTCTATAATGACAGTGTGGAGCACAGCCTACTTAATATCCTTTTTCCCATTTTTTGGTAGTACATATTTGCAGCATATGATAATTACATTCCTCATGTACATAACACATCTTAATTCTTTTTCCTACTTGATATCCTGTGTTAGGTGTGATATGTATGAGTATGAAACCTTTAATGTGTTAGACCATTGAGATTAGAGAGCTGTTTGCTGCCATAGTTAACCAACCATGACTAATGCAGACTCTTATTCAATCATAGTTTATTCTTTAAGAAATGTGTACTGTATGAAATAGTTCTTCAGATGTCCTAAACACTTTTCCTAAAACTCAAGGATTTGAGGGTTACCATGAAGAGTTAATAACTTTATGAAGAATTTCCAGCTGCATCCTTCCAGAAATACTATTGGTTAGCTCCTCTTTTCTGACAACATGGTAAGAAACTTTTATCTCTCTTATGTAATCTGCCACACAATATTGAAATTATTGTTAGTGATGTAACTTGACAACCTTAGGCAAACAGGGGAATGTATTCCATGTTAGGAAGTGGGGTAGATAGTCTGCAAAGATGGTCACCATTGACACCTCTCTTCCCTGTACATACATACTGCTCCACTCATCAAGACCCTGTCTCAAAAAAAAAAAAAGATTATTGACCGAGTTAATACTGTGCATGGTGGTAGGTAGAGGTCTCATCCCCTGAAGGAAAGAGTAAACTAAGAGGAGTCCTTGCCTTACCCCTAATGTCTCACCTAGCCTTAGCCTCTCTTGGTGTTTGGACTGATCTTGCAACTTGCTTTAACCAATGAATGGTGGAGAATATGATACTCTGGGCATTTTGGGCAAGGTCACTAAGTGGTATTAATAGGTGCTTTGACATCCTCCTCTTAGAAATCAGCTTCTATTTCAGAATCCTGATTATCCTGAGACCACCATGCAGTAATAAAGACCAAACCAACCATGTGGAGAAGCACTTAGGTACCAGATGTGTGTGAAGCCTTCTTGAACTTTCCTGCCCAGCCTAGATGTGAGCTGAATACAGCTGAATAGGTGACACCAGCCAATGCCAAAAGAATTAGAAGAACCATCCAGCTGAGTCACCACATGGAATCATGAGAAAGAAATAAATCGTTGTTGGTTTAAGCCATGAAATTTTGGAGTGGTTCACTACACATCAATAGATAACTGAAGTAGAAAAGATTCTAGGTGTAAGTTCTGATAGATTAAGGAAAGGATTGTAAATGTTTCTTGTGATTGTTCACAATTGTATTTTAAGTCATGAAGAAACGTATGGCTTTCAGTGAGACCTGAGAGACTATCTTACTTGGGCCTTGGCAACTATTTGTTCAAAATAATTTTATGAATGAAAGTAATTACTCTTTTACCTCTCTGTTCTCTATTTTATGCCATGAACTCTTGCGGGAGCAATCATGTATTCACTGGACAGAGAAGGGTGCTTCAATAAGATAACAAGCATTAAAGATTATTGACTGATTGAACTGGGCGTGGTGGCACAGGTCTGTAATCCCAGCACTCGGGAGGCTAAGGCAGGAGGATCATCACAAATTAGAGACCAGCCTGGTCTACAAAGTGAGCTCAAGGCCAGCCTGAACTGCATAGCAAGACCTTGCCTAAAAAAAAAAAAAGATTATTGACTGAGTTAATACTGTGTATGGTGGTAGGTAGAGGTTTCATCCCTTAAAGGAAAGAGTAAACTAAGAGGAGTCCTTGCCTTACCCCTAATATCTCACCTAAAGGTTAAATGATGGCTAAATGAAGAAAAATCAGTAGATCTTTACAGTTTCCATAAGTCAATAAATAAACCATTGTGTGTTGCAAAAGAGAATTCAATTGCCACTCAATAAAGAAAGAAATTTCTTGTCATTAGGCCAGAAACCACTACCTGAGGATAAAGTCCAACTGAGCTGCATGATTTAAAGCACTATTTATACTGCTCTTAGAAAGTATCCTTTCCTTGAGAAATGCTTCAGAATTCACTATAGACATTGTGATGATCTCCAGGTACAAATAGCAGAGATGTCTGTGCACTAGGAAGAGCAAACGTGGACAGGAATCAACACAGCCGAGAGAATTTGCAATGGCTGTTGCTTATCTGTTTTGCCTCATGCTCTGGGTATAGCTATTTTGAATTTGGTAGCCAGGTAGAAATCATTCAATTCAAATATCAATTTATAACATTACTGGATGAGCTATTTGTGCTGGGACTTTGTACAAGGATACAAAAGGATTAGCTAAGAAGAGATGCACCATGCTATGGGAAGAGAGCTGCATCCATTTTAATATTAAGTTGAATAAATATTTACCACAAATTCCAAGGAGTATGCTGCAGAGTTCTATTGAACCTCTGGTTACTCCTTTTAGGGAGCTGATAAGAACTTTTAGTTTGTTTGACTGAAAGAACCAAAGTTTTGGGCTAGGGTTTGCTTGCCACCTATTTATCCATCCATCCATCCATCCATCCATCCATCCATCCATCCATCTGTCTGTGCATGAGTCCATCCACCCATACTGAGCTACCAAAGCTATTTATACAAGTGCTTGCTATTTTCCTGGCACTGTACATATAATTGGGCATATTAACAAAGAAATAAATGTGACAAACAGTTTTCATGTGGAAGCTCATGGTAGCATCACTCTGCTGGTCTTCTAATAGAGCCCCAAACTGATGTTTCTACCCTTTCTATTCTGTATTGCTCATGGATGCTTTCTTGTTTGAAGATCCAGTATATTTATAGAACCCTATTTTTTGCTTTTGCAATTGACAAGGAAATAAAGATTTCCTTGAAGCATGAAATCTTTATTGCTGTACTGTTTTTAGGATGTTTGCTTTCTCTAATATTTTTATTTTTTATTTAAGAGAAAAAAGACACATATAAGAAAGACAAAAAGCAAAAGAGACAAACAACTAGATTAAATGCACAACAGTAACAATATAGGTTTACAAAACAGAATGATAGAAACTTGACAATGGTTGCAATATTGTGTATCGTTATCTTCAAAATGGTTGTTTACATTAACAGATATAGACAAGTAAAATTGATCTAACCATATGAGTATTAACCGATCTTTCTAAATAACTAATATATTCAGCAGTATGTTCATTTTAGTTATCTTACATATACATATATACAGATTTATATCTTTTCCTTTTCCCTTCCCTCTTTCCCCCTTTTCCATTACCAATTACTTTTGCTCTTTGAGCAGTTTTTTTACCCTTACAGAGTATTTATTGTAGATTTTGGATCATGTATACTTTTTCAGTTTCTTACACTATGGAGACAATGTGGTATTTACACATGTGGGTTTGATTTAACTCACTTATGAGTATGGTCTCAAGTTGTGTCCATTTCCTTATAAAAGTCTCAATGTGATCTTTCTTAATAGCTGAGTAGTACTCCATTGTATAAAAACACCACATCTTTTAAATGCATTCTTTGATTGATGGGCACTTGGGCTGTTTCCAAGATCTGGCTATTACAAATTGGGTAGCTATAAACATGGGTGCGCAAATATCACTGTGGTATGATGTTTTCAATTCCTCTGGGAAAATGCCCAGAAGTGGAATAGCTGGGTTGAATGAGATCTCTAATCCTAGCTTCTTGAGGAATCTCCACACTGATTTCCACAGTGGTTGCACCAGTCTACACTCCCACCAACAGTGGAGAAGGGTTCCTTTTTCCCCACAACCCCTCCAACGTTTGTTGTTGGTTGATTTTTTAAACTTGGCCGTTCTTTCTGGAGTGAGATGGAATTTCAGTGTTGTTTTAATTTGCATTTCCCAAATGACCATGGATGTTGAACATTTTTTCATATATTTATTTGACATTTGTATTTCTTTCTCTGAGAAGTGTGTATTCATCTCAGATACTCATTTTTGGATTGGGTCCTTGAATTTTAGGGGTCTGATTTCTTTTAATTCTTTATATGTTTTAGATAGAAGTCCTTTGTCTGAGGGACAATTGGCTAAGGTAATTTCCCAATTCATGGGTTTTCTTTTCACTCTGTTGGAGATTTCCTTTGACATGCAAAAATTTTTTAGTAAGATAAGATCCCAGTTGTTGCTGCTGGGAAGTGTTTCCCGTGCAATTTGATTTTTGTTCATGAACTCTCTGCCTACACCTATGTCACCAAGATTTTTACCTACTCTGTCTGCTAGTAAGTTTAGTGTCTCCGTTTTTATATTCAGATCTTTGATCCATTTTGACTTTATTTTAGTGCATGGTGATAGGCATGGATCTAATTTTAGTTTACGGCATATAGAAAACCAGTTTTTCCAGCACCATTTGTTAAAGAGACTATCTTCCTTCCAATGTACATGTTTGGCCCCTTTGTCAAAGATGAGGTGGCTAAGCGTGTTTGTAGTTGTGGCTGTATCTTCTAATCTATTCCATTGATCTTCAGGTCTGTTTTGATTCCAGTACCATGCTGATTTTATCACAGTAGCTTTGTAATATTGTTTCAAGTCGGGAATTGTGATGCCTCCTGCCTTCCCTTTGTTGCCCAGAGTTGCCTTTGCGATTCTAGGTCTTTTCTGGTTCCAGATGAATTTCAGGAATGCTTTCTCTAGCTCTGTGAGGTAGGCAAGTGGTATTTTGATTGGGATTGCATGAAATCTGTATAATAATTTTGGGAGAATGGCCATTTTCATGATGTTTTTTCTTTCTATCCATGAACAGGGAATATCTTTCCATTTTCTGAAATCTTCTTTGATTTCCTTCAGAGTAATGTGATTTTCACTGTATAGATCTTTTACTTTCTTTGTTAGATTGATTCCTAAATATTTCATTTTTTTGGAAGTTGTAGTGAAGGGTGTGGTTTTCCTTATTTTCTCTCTCAGTGACTTTGTTGTTTGTGTACAGGGATGCTCTTGATTTTTTAATGTTCACCTTGTATCCAGCAACATTACTGAATTTGCTTATTACTTCTAGAAGTCTTTTAGTGGATTTTTGGGGGTCTTCTATGTAGAGCATCATATCACCTGCAAATAATGATAATTTCACTTCTTCCTTTCCTATCCTTATTCCCTTTATTTCTTTGTCTTGTATAATTGCTCTGGCAAGTATTTCCAGAACTATATTTAATAGGGGTGATGATAATGGACATCCTTGTCTTGTTCCTGATTTTAGGTTGAAAGTTTTCAGTTTTTGTCCATTTAGTAAGATGTTGGCTGTTGGTTTATGATATATGGCTTTATCAGGTTGAGGTAGAGACCATCTAGTCCGATTTTCTGTAGGATTTTTATCATGAATGGGTGTTGGATTTTGTCAAAAGCTTTTTCTGCATCTATTGAGCTGATCATGTGGTTCTTGTCCTTGGCCCTGTTGATATGGTGTATTACATGTATTGATTTGTGTATTTTGAACCATCCCTGCATTCCTGGGATGAATCCCACTTGATCATGGTGTATAATCTTTCTGATAACTTGCTGTATTCTATTTGCTAGTACTTTATTGAGGACTTTTGCATCTATGTTCATGAGGGAGATTGGCCTGTAGTTTTCCTTTTTGGTTGGGTCTTTCTCTGGTTTTGGTATTAGGGTAATACTTGTTTCCAGGAATGAGTTAGGGAGACTTGCTTCCCTTTCAATTCCCTTGAAGTGTTTGAGGAGTGTTGGCATTAAGACTTCCCTAAATTTCTTGTAGAATTCAGGAGTGAATCCATCAGGACATGGGCTTTTCTTTGTTGGTAAGGTTCTAATTACATTTGCAATTTCATTAACCGAGATTCAGTTATTCAGGAGCTTTACATCTTCTTGATTCAGCTTTGGTAATTCATAGGTTTCTAAGAATGTGTCCATTTCTTCTGTCTTATTGAATCTATGTGAGTAAAGATTTTCGAAGCAGGTGTTGATGATCCTTTGTATTTCCACAGGGTCTGTAGTGATTTTACCCTTTTCATTTCTTATTGCATGAATGTGAGTTTTTTTCCCTCATTTTGATAAGGTTGCTTGGGGTTTATCAATTTTATTTACTTGTTCAAAGAACCAGCTCTTCAATTCATTAATTCTTTGTATTGTTTTCTTAGTTTGAATTGCATTAATTTCTGCTCTAATCTTGATAACTCCCTCCCTTCTTTGGGCTTTGGACTTGACTTGCTCTTCTTTTTCTAGAAGTTAGAGGTGCAGCATTAGGTTGTTTATGTGTGTTCTTTCCATTTTTCTGATGTGGGACTTTAGTACTCTAAATTTCCCTCTGAGGACTGTTTTCATTGTGTCCCACAGGTTCCAGTAATTTGTATTTGCATTTTCATTCAATTGTAGATATTGTTTAATTTCTTCTTTAACTTCTTCTGTGACCCATTGGTTATTTAGGAGTGTATTATTTAATTTCCATGTGTTTATGCGGTTATTGTAGGTTTTTTTGTTATTCATTTCCAATTTTATTGCACTATGGTCAGATAATAAGCATAGAATTATTTCAGTTCCTTTGCATTTACTTAAGCATGTTTTTTGGACCAGTATATGATCTATTTTAGAGAATGACCCATGTGCAGCTGAGAAGAATGTGTATTCTGATGCTGATGGGTGGAATACTCGGTACATATCTACTAGGTCCATTTGTTCACAAGTTTGAATCAGTTCTGTTATTTCTTCACTGATTCTTTGTTTGGTTGATCTGTCTCTTTGTGACAATGGGGTGTTAAGGTCCCCTGTTGTAACTGTATTATTGTTTATTTGGTTTTTCATGTCTATTAAGAATTGTCTTACATAGTTAGGTTCTCCCATATTTGGTGTGTATATATTTATGTTTGTAATCTCTTCCTCTTGAAGCTTTCCCCTAACAAGTATGTAGTGACCTCCTTTATCTCTTTTCATCATTTTCGGTTTGAACTTCTTATTGTCTGCAAACATAATAGCTACCCCTGCTTTTCTCTGGGTTTCTGTTGCATGGAGTATTGTTTTCCAGTCTTTGATTTTTAGTCTGTGAATTTCCTTTTGAGTGAAATGTGTTTCTTGTACACAGCATATTGTTGGGTTTTGTTTCTTAACCCACTCTGCTAGTCTGTTTCTTTTTATTGGTGAGTTGAGACCATTTACATTGATTGATAGAACGGATATGTACTGATTCGTCCCTGTCATGATATCTTTCTGTTGTTGGTTTTCTACATTTTCTGTTTAATTATTTGCCCTGCTTAGTGGTTTCCTTTTGTTGTTATTCTTAAGATTGTGACTATCTTTGTCTCTTTCTAGGGTGTCTTTCAGTACTCTTTGTAGTGTTGGTTTGGTGGCCATAAATTTCTTCAGTTGTTCTTTGTCATGAAAGTATCTTATTTCTTCATCAATTTTTAAGGATAGTTTTGCAGGGTACATCGATCTGGGTTGAAAGTTGTTTTCTTTGAGGATTTGAAATACTTTACTCCAAGCTCTTCTTAACTTAAAGGTCTGTGTTGAGAAGTCTGCTGTGATTCTGATAGACTTTTCTTCATAGGTGATCTGTTTCTTTTCTCTGACAGCTTTTAGTATTTTGTTCTTGTGCTGTATTTCTGATAACCTAATTATTATATGTCTGGGTGAAGATTTATTTTGGTTATGGTTAATTGGGGTTCTGTGTGCCTCACTTATCTGTATATCAGATTCTCTTCCCATGTTTGGAAAGTTTTCTGCTATTATATCTGTGAATAGTCTTCATAGGTCATTAGTATTGACCCCTGCTTTTTCATTTATGCCTATTAATCTTATGTTATTTCTCTTGGCATCATCTTGCAGCTGTTGAATTGTTGTTTCTTGTTTCCTTACTATTTTTAAGAGATCTTTTCTTTCTTGGCCATAAGTTCCCATGCTGTCTTCAAGGTCTGAGATTCTATCTTCAGCTTCATTCAAGTGGCTTTTCAAACTTTCCATGGAAATTTTCATTTCCTGAATTTCCATTTAAATCTGTTTCATGCATTCTGTTTGTGTCTTATATTGTTCAAAGTTTCCATAATTTTCTTAAATTCTTCTATTTTTTATCTTGTTCTTCTTTAGATACACACAACATTTCTTTAATAATGATTGTGATTTCATTTTTTAGCTGAGAGATTATTTCTGATTTGAGTTTCTCTATAGCTTCATCGAGCTATTTCTTAGTATTTTCTATCATTTCAGAAAGTTCAGTTTTATGACTCCCAGTGCCTTTCATTTCGGTGTCTCTTGGGTTTGTTCTCAGTGGGCTGGGGGACTGAGACTGCCTCTTGGTCTTTTGTTTTGTCATTTTCTTCTGGGACCTGTGTGGCTCTGTGTCCTGTGAGGCTGACCAGGCGTTCCCCTGGTGGGTTGAGCTGAGTCATGAGACCAGGTAGAGCTGTATCCTCTGCTCAGCCAGTGAGGGCACACTCTCGGAGTGTGCTGCTGAAGCCTCCGCCTTACTGGATGGGGGCCAGGACCTCCCGGACCCAGGCAGCTAGGCAGAGCATACCCCAGAGTGTGGCGCCACCTGGACCCTGAGTCTAGCTGCAAAGAGTTCAGAGCCTCTGGCTCTCTAATATTTTTAGAGGGATGCTGACAGCCTGTTTCAGATTGATGTAGTGAACCATGACTGTGAATGAGGCATTTCTTGTTTCCTGCCTCAGTTGAGGTTTCAACATTGAGAAAATGTGGCAAAACCTATATTCTAGAGAGAGCGATATGTCACGTCTGTAAGACAGTAAGATAATGTTAGTAATCCTTTTGCCACTATGACAAAACACCTGAGATAATTAATTTATAAAGAAAAAAGGTTTATTTTGGTTCACAGTTTTGGAGATTCCAGTGTAGGATCAGGAAAACCCTCACTTTGGGCTTCTGGCGAACATGCCAAATGGCAATGTCAGGAAAACTGTGGTTAAGCAAGCTTCTCACCTCATGGCTGGGAAGCAAAAACAGAAGAAAAAGAGACTGGGCTCCCACAATCTCCTTCAAGGGCACATCCTCAGTGACCTAAGGAATTCCTATGAGGCCCCAACTCCTATTCCAACATACACCAATAGCATCACCCTGAGGAACCAACCTTTAACATGAGAACATTTGGGGACCATTCAACACCCAAACTGTAACAAAGAGATTATGTGTCTAGGAGCCTTTAACCTGTCGCTTACCTCAAAGATGTGTGAGGGGGGTTGAGGGTTGACTGAAGAAACTTAAGATGCTCTGTAGTGGGTAGAGGTTACTTCTATTCCACACTGCTCTCTGGATGCTTGTCAAGGGGAAGAATCATGCTCTCTAGTCATAGAAACAGAGGAGAGCTTAGAGTGAAAGTTAATGGAAAACATGGGTAAAGGATCTCTAGAGTTCAGAGGTATCTGACTGCTTGCTGTCTGACTCTTGTCTAACATCTATGAAAGCAGGGAAGAAAAGAGGGCTGGCACATGAGTGGCTTGAAGGTTGAATGTTTAGGTCCACAAGGGAACTGATTTCTAATGGGCCGACTAAGTACTCAAGAAAGGACTCCTTTTGAGGAGTCTGCTTGTCTAGAAGTTCCAAGCAGAAAGAGCCAGTATGGGATGATATCCAGGAGCAGAGGTGGCTGGTAGCCTCTGCATACTCACGGCAGGTGTAGAGAAGTGGGAAGTTGCCTAAAGAGGGCAGGTGTCATGACTTAATGTGTACCCCAAATTCATATATTGAAACTTAATTAGAAATATGATAGAATATGTGGAGGTGACTCTGTTCCTTCCATTTCCTCTGCCATGTGTGGAAGCAACATTCTTCTGCTCTGCAGGAAATAGCATTCAAGGTGCCATCTTGGAAGCAGAGACTGAGGCTTCACCAGACACCAGGCTTGCTGGACATTGATTGTGGATTTTCAAACCTCCAGAACTGTGATGGACAAATTTCTGTTGTTTATAAATGACCCACTCAGATAGAATAGCAACATGACAGACTAAGACAGTGAAAAACACAGCAAAACATTCTGTGAGTGAAAGAGCTGGCCTACGTGCATCTGCTGCACTACTAAATATAAGCATACAAGTACAGCGAGGCCTTTTCTACCCTTAACTTTACTCCTTTGCCCCTACTCATCCCAGACTAGCCAGAGTCAATATAATGAATAGGTACTAGGAGCAGCTGAATAAAGTAAAGAGCAATGAAAGAGACCAGTCTTCCCTCAAGCCTGCCTACAAGTTTCCTAGTCTGAGTCCCGTGCATACTTTGAGATAGTGGGCATGTTTAAATTAGATAAGAGATGGTAGCTCTGTTTTTAGACTACTTTGAAATCTGGTACCTGCAGATTTATCAGTGGAAAAGAATAAATGTGTATCTCAGTTTGAGCATCACCAAATGCAGGTCATTCAATATTCTGTGTATATCAGGAAAGATTTTTATGACATTGCTACTCTTTGTCTTAACTGGAGTGCTCTGTTAGCACTTCTTATGGTTTAAATATGAAATATCCCTTAAAGACTGATGTATTGAAATTTTGACGCCCTGATGCAGCAATATTCAGAGGTGAGGGTTTTGGAAGATGATTAGATCATGGTGATACTAACCTGATCAATGGATTAATTCACTGATGGGTTCACAGCTCAATGTGCTGATAGGAGGTGGGCCTGGTTGGAGGAAGTAGGTCACTGGGGGTTTGCCTTTGAAGGATATTTCTTGTTTTGGGTTCCTTCATCTATAACTCTTCCTCACTCTCTGTTTCCTGATTGCCACAAGGTGAGCAGCTCTCCTCCACCACACTCTTCCACCATGATGTTTCTGCATTGGAGCTGGTCAACCATGGACTGAAACCTCTGAAACTGTGAACTAAAATAAACCTCTTTTCCTTCATGTTATATATGTCAGATGTTGCATTCAGCAACAGGAAAGTTAACGCAACCTCTGTCTGTTCGGTCTTTTGCTGTAATTGGTATTTAACAGGGAGTACATATGGGAGATATAAGCTAAATCCCTTTTTATTGGAGAAAGCTGACTGAATATGGAGTTAAAAATGGATTTAACTATTGGGTTTAAAAGTGGCCACAATGACATCTGCTTCTGACATCCTTCTACACTTTTCTCTGTATAACGTAGGTGTCAAGTTGCTTTTTTAGCCATTTCATGGCCAATATTTAGGAGACTTCATGGACCTGCAAGAGAGGCTGGGTTATCTGAGATCTTAGAAATGAAAATATTTAGATGAAAATGAATTATGTGAGAACTCTCATAATGGAAATCAAGGAAAAGATAAGGACTTGAGCTATGGTTGTGGAAGGTTAGACAAATAATTGGGAATGGGGTTTAAGGTAAAAAAAATTAGATATATGCAAGGAAGACGAGTTAACAGGCAACCTCTCATGTCATTTAGTACCAGTACTGTCCATCTGCTAACTAAACCTGTTTCCTTGGAATCATCCTAGACTCTTCTTTCCTTCAGGTAACTTTATTTTCTAATTCATCAAAAAGATCTGACCCACTCTTGAAATGCCTCTTAAATCTGCCCCTGCATTTCCAGTATCCATCGTCCTTATGAACTTTCTCACTACTTGCCATTCCTTTTCAAATAGTCTCCTGATCGGACTCCCCACTCCACTTTTTTCCTACTTTTCTTCAGGCCACACTCCACATAGGCACTAGACTAGTCTTTCAAAAACTCTTCCAAAAATTCTTGTAGAACTTCAGAGCCTGAACAAAAGCATGCCTGCCTACTGTGGTAGGTATAGAATGTCTCTGCCCAGTGTCTATGCTCTAATCCCTGAGCCCTGTGAGTAGGTTATACAGTATTATATGACTAAAATAACCTAGTAGATACAATTAAGGTTATAGAACTTAAATGAGGGAGAGTATTCTGGGTTATCCAAGTGAGCTGACTCTAATGAGCCCTTAATAGCAGAAAACTTTCTCAGGATAGATGGAGGGAGAGAGATACTGTAAAAAAAAAAAAACAGGAGTTGGAGAGATTCAAACCATGAGGACTTAGTTCAGGGTTGTTAGAGGGGAGAAAGAATATGTGCAGCCCTTAAGAGTTGAAACTGAGTCCAAAGCCAATGGCCCCCAAGAAAAAAAAAGGAACCTTTATTCTACAACCACAAGGGACTGAATTTTTGGTCAATAGTGTAAAGAAGCTTGGAAGAAGATTCATCCTCAGAATCTTCAGAAAATAACAAATCGTTGCCATACCTTGACTTTGGTCTTGAGGGACTCTAAGCAGAAGTTCTGTTGAGCCGCACTGTGCCCAAGCTTCTGATCTATAAATCTATAAGCTAGTAAGTCCCCCAAAAGGGACAAACAAGGAAAGGTTGGGAGGTGGAGGACTCTCCAGAGGAAGTGCAATTTGACCAAATAACCAAGAGTCATAAAGCAGAATCTGTAAAGCTCTTTGAAAAAGAACAAAAGTGCACACCCCAGACTCCAAGGAAAGGTACAATGGAGGTAGGAACCAAATTGTGTCTCATAAATCTGAAGGGATCTTTTCAGCTCAAACAGGGAGGTGAAACAAGGTGAGAGAAGGAAGTGAGGTTCAAATTGGAGGGGCATCAGCTGAAGTTGGATTCCCTCCACTCCACTTGGAGCAGCACCCTGGTTAGTAATTCTATCTGGATATAATGAAAAAGCTCTAAAGAAAGTAAAGCCTACCTCTCATAATATCTGTGGCTTCTCCAGTGGGTGTGCACACTTGGATCATGACAAGTGGTGCTGAGGAGAGGATTCCTCATGTAGGGGAGCATGTAGCTGAACAAAACACCCATCTTCAGACTTGGGGTTCAATATGTACCACACAGAATTGGCAAAGCAACACAGGTGAAACACTTTGCCTTTTCCTCCCAGCTCTTCATGCTCCAGCCTAGCCCTAGACTTGGGGCTCAGCCCTGCTTCCAGTGGGAATGTCTTCTTTCCGACATTTTCCTAGGAGTTACCCGTACATCTCTAATGAGAAATGCCACAAGAACTAACAGCAAGAAATGGTCTCTAGGGGTAAGACAGAGGCAGGGAAGGAGGTGGAAGGTAGAAGGCATAAAGCAAAGACACTGCTTTTCATTTGATCAGCCCTTCTTACTATTTGACTTTCATCATTTAAAATGATGACATTGATGAAAAAGAGCAAATTATGATAAAGAATCGCAGAGCTGACTTGAAGCATTTTCCTTTAAAGAATCTCAGATTGATTATCAGCCATCTATTCAAGGAGCTGCCCCAGAACTCAGTCTCGTGATTCTGATACCTCAGTGAGGAGTGACCTTTTCTTTTCTTTGCCTGGAAAGACTCCATGGTGTTCTTATTACCCAGATCAGCAGTCATCACCCCTACGAAAGTTGCCACAACTGTCAGGCTTTTTATCACCTAGGTAGAGACTTGATCAAACTGTACACAGTTTGCATATACATTTCTGTTGCTATTTTGAGAGTTTCTTGAAATATATGGCAGTGCGTATTTCATTGTTGAATACCCATCCTCTGATGCAGAGCTGGGTGTTAGGAGAGGCAAAATAATCCTTTGCAAACAAATCATGGAATATTGCCCTTTGTGACTTTTCCTGTCTTATGACTTATTTTATTTTAATCTCAGTTTTAGCTCCTGTGATTCTAACATTTAAACTCTGATTTCTCTTCATCTGAGATGGCTTTGAAGTTCATTTTGACCAGATTTTGCCTGAGGAAATGTATTTCAGTGCTAGAGGACTTAGTTATCCCATGTGACTTGCCCCTGGCCCTGAAGCTCTCTGGAGATAGTCCTAGATGCTTGTGAACAAAAATGGGATTGTAGTGCATGTTTAACTGGAAGGCTTTACCAATCTTTATCCTTTATCTTACAGGACACAGTATTTACTGTACAAAATAGAAGTTTAAAAGCTTGTGAAATAAAATATTGGTTATAACTAGTCATACATTCTTTCGCTAAATAGCTTTTATTTCTGTACAGGATCAAAAATTATTGAACGCATATATTCTATTTTTCATTCATCTACCTTACAAAAGAATTAAGGCTGCCTGCAAGAAATGGAAACTATCTCTGACACATTATGATCAATGCCAAAGTGCAAGGACTTAGCAATAAAGCAGAGAATTATTTGCCACTGGCTTTATTCCAGTTGTTCATTTTCATTATGTGTATTTGGACATTTTTTCATGCATATTTTGTCTGGACTCTTCTTGGTGCATTAAGTGAGACACACCTGTAGATGATAAAAATGGAAAACAGACTTTCTTTCACTGATCTGCCAATCAAGGACATGTTCAGTAGAAACCACAAGAAAGGCGAAAAAATCTGCTTTCTTTCTGGGAGGGAAAATAATGAGTCATCATATCCTTGTGATAAGTAGAGTTATCAATTCATGAATTCCCAGTAATAGGTTTCCACTTGTCAGGGACTAATGACCCATTATTTTAGTGATGGGAAATAGCACCTTCCTGTTCCTGGTGTGTACAGCTGCCAAATTAGATGTGTTGGCATCTGCTGATCTCTTACCACATCTAATAAATGTGTTCTGCTCATTCTAATGCTGCCTCTAAAAAGGAAGAAGTATTCACAGTTATACCAATAGCTGTGAAGGCTGATGTTTTCTTCAAAGAAGGAACAAACATAGGACACATTCTCGTTTCAGCACAATTTGTTCACGATAAACTATCCATAACCGGATAGAAACTGTCTGATCTTCTCAAAATAGAAAAGGTCATCACAACCCGGCTTTTCCAAAGCTGAGCTGGCTGCAGCTTCTCAAAACTGTGATGATTTTTCTCTTTCTCCATTCTCTCTGTAGGATGTAGATCATGTCCTAGGTCATTATTTGATTGAAGTTTCAGCCTCAGAGATGAACATATTTAATGTTTCTGAGCCCTTGATCTCTCATTCAAAAAATCTATTTTGCCCTTAGACCAATTTCTTTATATTTGTCAGAGTAAATAGATCATCAGAAAATGTGACAGTGTAAAATTCATGCACCTTAAAGAACTATCTACATAGATTTCTAGCTAATGCTTATTAAAAATAACTTCCTTTGTGCTAATGTAATCTATAAGCTCATGCTTCCAGAATCACTGTTTTTGGGATTGATTCATGTTTTCAGTTTGTTAACCACCCGCATTTCTTTTTACCTCTTGTTTTCTGAATGTTACAGATCTGTACAGAAACTGGACACTCAAGCCCCAGTTCTCATCTCTAGGCTGGAAACTCCACTACCAACCTGGCATAGGTGTTGTTGTGCTAGCTGTGTCTCCTAGACAAGTATAGACTCTGAAAGTCTTTGTCTAGAAGACTGAAGAAGAATTTAAATTTAAACTGGTAGGAGACCTGAGTTCTAATCCTTGCTTGGGCAATTTCTTTCTTTGTGACCTTAAACAAGTCACGTAAAACCCCAATTTTATCCTCTATAAAGCAAAGTGGTTAGCTCAGTATTCTCCAAGAGCCCATAATTATACAGTTCTGGTTTCTAGAATTGCATTTATCTGTAGCTGCTCAAACTAGAGGGTCTAACTTATCTGAAACTTTGCAGAATTAACTCAGGTTTCCTGCCACTGCATAGCATTATTCTTTAATTTGAGATACTTTAACAAATTGTGTGTTTCCCAAGTATCAGCTTTTCCTTATGAACTTCAGATTTGTGACATACACCTATACCACATTTATTTTTCTTTTCTAAGAACTTTTCTTTGAATTGACTTACTGTTTTTCAAAACTTGTTTGTTTTAGAAAATATTGTACCATGTCATTAAAAGGGTACATGGGGATCAATTATAGAAGAAATAACCACAATTAAAGAAAAAAATCACTTAGGGGCAGTAATCCTGAATTGGTGCTGCAAAGGCCCAGACAAGTAGAGTTTTTAGACCAGGTAATCAGCTATAGATGGAAATCTAAAAACCATTCCAGCAACAATTAGGGAAAAATATAAATGCCTTAAATTGAACTGAGAGAATTCATTGCTAGCTATAAGACATGCTGACAACAGTTCTTCAGGCAAAAAGGAAGTGACACTATATTACTACTTGGATTTTCAGGAAGAATGAAGATCAGTTCCTGGCATGTTAGGTGCTTTCCTGCTATGACTCTTGTGGTTAGATTAGGATCACCTAGATAACCCAGGATCATCTCCCCATCTCAAAATCCTTAACTAAGTCACATTTGCAAAATCCTCTTGGTCACCCATGTTAGTCAGGGTTCTTCAGAGAAAGAGAATGAATATAGATAATAGATAGATAGATAGATAGAGATAGATAGATAGATAGATAGATAGATAGGAGATTTATTACTAGAATCAGCTCACAAAACTATGGAGGCTGAAAAGTTCTGTAATATGCTATCTGCATGTGAAAGAACAAAAAAAGTTGATGGTATAACACAGAGTCCATGGAACTGAGAGGGAACTCTGATGTCCAAGAGCAGAAGACAGATGTCCCAGTTTAAAAAGAGATTTAGAGAGTTGACACTTCCTCCACCTATTTTTTTTTTTAAATCTGAGACTGCAATGAATTTGATGATACTGATTCTCATTGGTGAGGGTGGACCCTCCATACTCAGTCTACAGATTTAGGTGGCAATTTCTGGAAACACTCTCAATGATACATGCAGAAATCATGTTTTATCAGGTATCCGTACCTCCTTTCCTTAGCTCAGTCAAGTAGACACATGAAATTAGTCATCATATCATCTAAAGGAACATTTTCACAGGAATCAAGGATTAGGACATGGGTATCTTTGGGGTCATTACTCTGCCAGCCTAACAGTAGTCTGCACGTAACATTCCCTGATAGGGTATGTTCACCCAGGATCTCAGGGCCATGAAAGGAGAGTATATGGAGCATAATCAAATTCAACAGTCAAAACTACTCCCTGTGGCCTGTTGCCAGCCTCCAAACCCACTTCATCAATGAATTTCCTGAGGACACCTCTGAGAACGATCTACACTCCCCAACCCCTTCTGCTGTGTTCTCTTCTGCTTATTTATGAATGGGGGTGTCGGTATAGAAAATAGGCAAGGACACATGGTAATTCTACTTCTTTGTACTCTACAGTGCTCTGATCCCAGAGAGGTTTCATAAATCTGCGTTAGTGGTGGTTTATTCTTAGTGCTTTTGTGGCAAATATTGGTTGGTTTCCCCAAAGCAAAATCCCGGTGCCCAAAATGAATTGAAAATCTCTGGTGCTCAGTGACTGACACTACTTAGAATTGCACTTATCTGTAGTTGCCCAAACCAGAAGGTCTACTTATATGAAACTTTGCAGAAGTAACTCAGGTTTCCTGCCTCTGCATAGCATTATTCTTTAATTTGAGACACTTTAACAAATTGCGTGGTCCCTCTGCAGCCATTTGTGCCTAAGGGAGAAGTCAGAATAGAAAGAATCAAGTTCTGTTATTTTTGGGGTTTGAAAACAGCATGGGTGTGGTAGAATAGAAAAAACAGGAGAGATGGAGTTACAGTGAATCCAAGAGTGGGAGGAATACTTAGGGCCAGTTCTCAACCAGGGCTACATATTGGGATCTCCTGGGGAGATACAAACGATACTCTTGCTCAGCCTGCACTGCCAGAGATTCTAATTCAGCTTGCCTGGGGAATCAGAATTTGGAGAGCTGGGCATGGTCTCACACACCTGTAATTCTAGCACTTGGGAGGCTGAGGCAGGAGGATCAATGCAGGTGTAGCCTGGGCTACAAAGGGAGTTCATGGTCAATCTGAATTACATACTGAAACCTTGTCTCAAAAACAAAACAAAACAAAACAAAAACCACAAACAAACACACATGAAAAAAGACTTTTGAATGCTCTCTAGATGATTCTAATGTTCAGCCAGAGCTGAGAAATACTGAATAAGGTACACAAAGCAGGCTATGCTGAGAGGCTCAGAAATGGTGTCCTTGTCCCCATAGAGGCTATCTACACCAGGCCCTCACCTATTTGACCTGGGGGTCAAAATGTTAAAATCAGATGCTGATTAGGCAGGTCTAGGGCAGGGCCTGAGAATTTACATTTCTCACAAGCTTCCAGGTGCTTCTGGTCCACAGATCACATAGTAGTAAGGCTACCCAAACCCAGTTTATGGAAAAGGCCATGGAGGCCCAGGGAGCACGAGTGATTTACAAAAAGCTTGTTGCTGATTTGGAACCAGGATCGAGTTGCCTTCTTCCCAGTCTGGTGAACGCTGCACTTTGCATTCCTCTGGCAGGTGGGGAGTCAGCTCTGGAAACCATCAGTGAAAACAGAGCATTGACAGACTACACAAAAGCTATCCAGGTTAGCAACTAGGAAAGAGAAAAATGACGAATGTGTGAATCAGTTACAGTAATTCCTTACTGGCAAAATGAGCATGAGCTATTTATTTACTTAAGGTGCCAAACTCTATGTGTGTTAAGCTTGTCTAAATATATATACAGATGGTCTCTTACTTAGGATGGTTCAACATATGACTTTTGACTTTATGATGGTGCAGAAGTGATATGAGTTCAGCAGAAACTGTACTTCAGATTTGGAAATGAGACCTTTTCCCTGGGCTAGTGCTATGTGGATCACCTCCCTCTGTTGTGATGTGTGTGGCTGTACCACCAGTGTTATCTCTGGTTGGTGTGTTACCACTACCAACAGATTCCCAAAATCAGTGCAAATATTTTAGAATGCTTATTTCTTGAAGCTGGGCAATAAAACAGCAGGAAAAGTCAATGCTGCCAACTTTACCCTTTTATAACACGACCAAGTGGAAGGAAGTAGGCTCTGCTAAAATTTCTACATCCTGCAAGAGGACTGGCCTCTCTACCTTTAGCTCATTACCCTTGGACCTTTACAAACTTCATTTTCCTCACCTGTTAAAAAGTTTCATATATTCTTTCTTAGGATTGCTAAAGATAATACAAGGAAAATGTAAAATTCTTAATAAAAGTTGCTGCTGCTGTTGTTTGCCTCAGGCAAACTCTCATCAAGACAGTAAAATGACTATAAGGGAGTAAATGAAGTACAGGAGGACTATGGCTTTATTTTGTCATTTACCTGACCTCCTGGGAATACCAAGATGGACTGGCAAGAAGAGGTGCTAGTGCTACCAGGCCCTTTCTGGTGAGTACAAGCCTAGTGCTTGTGAACTCCAACTGGTCCTGTGCAGATGGCTGTTTGTCACATAATGCACAGGTTTTTAGTGACACACCTTGATTGATCTGCATTTGGAATATGATTTGTATTGCCAGTCTGTCTGCTTGCTACAATGTCACTTTATGAAAACCAAAATGAAACCATACATGCTTGAAAATGTTACCATCCAAGGATGCCATTTATTCTGATAGAATGACTGGAAAAAGTTGGTATCAAAGAGAATTAATGAATGTAAATAGGACCCCCAAACTCCACCATGTCAGTGACCACCATTCTTAATAGCAGTGATGTCCGAGGAGCCTCTTCTGCTTGTTCTTTCTTCTTCTAGTTTATACTGACTTTAAAGTCCATCCTGTATCTGAAAATACCAATGGCAAGAAAACATTACATTAGCCTGAAGATGATAAAGTTGAATGTAGTTCATGCATTTCTTGTGTTTGCCTTCTGAAAAGGTAGCATTTAGACATAATATAGAGGAGTGCAAAGCATCTTTAGGTGATGAGTGGAAAAACAGCTCATGGTTTTGATTATAAATCCTACCACATGGGTGACAACTGAGCAAGCTATCTGTATAATCATGGGCTATCTGTTTAAGAGCTGCTTGGGGGCTTGTTCAAAGGTAGATTCTAGGGCTCTGCCCTTGAGGGTTACAACTTAGTACTGCTGAGATTGGATCTGAAATTGTATTTTAAAATTCCTAGCAGGGAGTTCTTCAGTGAAGCTAGATTTAACACATAGGCCACACAAGGATAGGTGATCTCTGGTAGCAGGGCAAACAACTTTGTTCCAATATGATTGATTGACAACCAAATTAGTTCAAAGGGGCAGTGACTTCTTGGAGAAAAAGTAGCTATTCCAGAGGCAACAGCTGGAAATTCTTGAGTGCTTGTTATGGGTCAGCCACTGGGCTAAGTTCTTTAATCCTCAGCACTTATTTACTTATTTATTTGGTTTTAGCAAATGAGGAAACTGAAGCTTAAAAAACTTAGGCACCTTGCCCAAAGTGTCACAGTTACAAGTGTTGGAGTGATGGTTTAACTCTATATCTGTGTAACTTCATTGTGCAAAGCCCGAAGAAAAAAGACAAAGAAACTGTTTTCTTCTCCAAAAAGACATGCGTTTGTAATTTAGAAAAAGTTAGATTTATTTACACACGATTATTTAAAAGGTCTAACAAAAGGACAAAAGATGAATTTTAGGTGTTATAAAAATTTGCATTATATTATGGAGAATGAATCTTTTGAACTACGGTTCAAAGAAACTTATACTTAAGGAAAACCAGTTATTAAAGATCTCTGTGATTAATTTTGTTTGGTTGACACCAAGGTCCAGTGTACATTCTCATATCACTTTAAATGCCATAAATCAATATTTTAAATATAATGTGATATATATACTTTCCTTCTGCTTTGTTACCTTATACTAGCCTAATAAAACCTGACAAGGCTCTCCTTGTGGTGATATTTTAATTGTCATAAAAATGTCATATGAGATTAAGGGGCCAGCTGAATCCTTATAGTTTCTCAGGGACTATAGAAACAATGAAAAAATGCATATGTTATTTACAGGATAAAATACTGGCCATGATTTCTTCCACAATGTTCTTTTTATGTGAATTTGGCAAATACAAAGCCACGAATGATCCTAATTCCCAGAAATAATCTTCCATATGCTCATGTGTGGCTGCATCTCCTCCTGGAGTCTATCTCCCAGCAAACTGAACTGGTCTCCATGGATTAAGCATGGGCTTGTTGTAGTTCCAACTCCTCCCTGGCTGCCCCAGCCCCTTGGTCCTGGAGACAGCACCTCCTCACTCGGATCCTTCAGTGTAAGGAGGGTAATACCATCTCAGCTCACACTCATTTCCCTGGCCATTGTTGCTCTACTCTTACCTCTACAGACCATATTTCCTAGGCTCCTTTTCTTGTTGGCATTCAGTTAGTTTCAAACAATGGCAGACCACTGGAGGGTGGTAGGAATATTAGAAATTTTCTCCTCTTTCTTCTGCTTGAGTTGTGTTTTCTTTACTGTGTTCAAATGTAACTTCATTAACAGTTGCCTCTGCATGGTCCTTGATTTGTTGTCTTGTCTTTCTTCCTCCTTTAATTTCAAAAACCTTGAAAAAGCTGATGTATGGGCACTTTTCCTTCCTCATTAACTACTCTACCAGTTGACCTTCTCATTAAATGTGCATTGAAGAAAATTCTCACCAACTTCCTTGTCACCCAATTCTGTGATGTCTCCTCAAACTTTCAAAGTGCTCCACAATGTCAACCATCCCCGCTTTTCTAAAATCACTCTTTTTGTTTCCCCTATTGGTCTTGTATCTGTAGTGATTCCTATGAGAGTGACTCTTAAACCTCTTTACTGATTCAAATTGTTTTTGGAGTCCTGCATACCTTGAGTTTTTAAAATTCAATTTTCATGTTCTATTTTTTACAAACGGAATCTGCAAGTTCATTAGGGCAGCTATTGATCAAACTTTTTCTCTGTTGAAATCCCAGTGTCAGAGAAGGCATTCAATGAAAATTTTGTTTAATAAATTGACAAAATAATTATATCTTCATGACATTATAAAAATTCACATGCACTAATAGACATGAAACCCTCGTAAAATACCTGGCATATATCATGTGACAAATAAATACTAAGTGAACCATGCTATATGGCAGATGGAGAAAGAGGAGAAGAAATCTGGACTGGAAAAAGTAAATGGGCAGTAAATATGAAAGATCTTATAAACAGGATGTATTCTATTGTTATAACAAAACACAGGAAGCTTGGGTAATTTGTAAAGAAAAGAGGCCCATTTGGCTCACAGTTCTGGAGATTCACCAATTCAGTACCAGCACCGGCTCAGTTTTGGTAGTCCTCTTGGCCGTGTCACAACATGGCAGATGGCATCATGGTGGGAGCACATGTGAGGACAGACCACATGGCAAGACAGGAAACCACAGTGAGAGGGGCAGACTCGTTCTTTTGGACAATAGCAAGTCTCATGGGAAATAACTAGGGCAAGGCTCCTAGTGACCAAATTACCACCCACTGGGTATGTTATGACTTGGATGAAGATGTCCCCCCACAAAGATTCATGCAGTCATTGGTGGGGCTTTTTCAGAGGTGGTTGGATCTAGAGTGTGTAGTACTGGGATTAAGGGTGTGTGATTACTAAATCAGTCCACTGGTTTGGCACTTGCCCTAATCCCGGTAGCCTAGAAAGAACAAAAAAGGGGCAGAAAGAAGCTGCTATTGTCACTTGGATTTGCTACTTGTGACTTCTGCCTTCTGCCAGCCATGAATTCTTTCTCCTCTGCCATGCAACATTGCTTTGGAACCAGCTGTCTATGATTTGAAACCTCTACAAACTGGGGACTAAATAAACATTTCCTCCCTTAAATTTATATGTCAGGTAATTTTGTCTCAGCAATGAGAAAAGTAACTAACACAGGGTGCCACCTTTTAAAATTTCCATCCCCTCACAACATCTTCCCTCCAGGGACTGTACTTTCAGCCCATGAACCCTGCAGGGACATATTCAAACTACATTGCAGAGGTTGACCATACAACTGGTTATCTATCTGGAACTTGAGCTATTTGACAAGCATACTATTATTCAGCTCAGAGAAAAATCATCACCACGTGTACAGCAGGCAAAGCAGGATATGGATCATTCTAGCCATAATACCTTAAGTAGTATTGATGTTATTTTTTAGGTTCTGGGAAATGCTGCAGGTCTCATTGAAGACTGTGGAGCCACTTTTCCTCATCAGTAACCTGTTTTCCATCAAATTATCATAACTCTCTCTATCATTTAGTAAAATGTATTCTCTAGGACTTTTTTTCCAACTTTGTAAACTTTACTTTTTCCACACTTTTAAAACTTATCCTCAGCTCACCAATCTTCAAAGTGTATTAAGAGAGTGATCACTTATTCAATGCCTTCAGGCACAAGGCAGATCATGCAGTAGTGATACCACTGGGGGAGAATTTTTAAGTGTGTGTGTGTGTGTGTGTGTGTGTGTGTGTGATCAGATGTGTCATTAGGAAAGTTACTTTAATGTTGGTGTGGAGTATGGATTACAGTGGAGTCAGGAGCAGAAGGCACCAGGGAAAATACATAGAAGTAGCTCAAACAAGGCATGAAGACAGTTTGAGGTTAATAGCAGAGATGGAGATGAGGCCATATTTGAGCCATATTAAGAAATAGTATTAGTGAGTCTTGGTCACCAATTGGTTAAAGAAAAGTCAATGTTAACTCCCAACTTTATAACTTGGGAGAGAGGCAAGAGGAAAGACAAAGGGAGGGGACAGGTTTGAAGGTAAGGAGTATAGTTATAGACATTTTGAGGCCCCAGTGAGTGGAGATGTCCAAGAGAGAAGGCTTCAGATTTGAGTCTATCCCTCAGGAGACAGCTCTGGTTGTGAACCAAAGTTTTAGAGAAGTGTATGGCTAACATCCCAGAAATATGTGGGATCACTTAATGGAGTAAGCACTTTGAAGTATTTGCTCAAGAACTGTCTCCTCTTGGAAGCCATCCTAAATTTTTCCAGGCTAGCTTAAGTGCCTTACTTTTATTATCTCCACACTACCTTATGAGTGTCCCTCCCTATAACCTTATGACTCTCCCCTCCCCATCCTGGGCTATAGCCATGGATTTTTGCTGTTTTCTCCTTCAAATAGTGGTGAACTCACTGTCCAGATACTTCATGTTCACATGTTCGCTTGATGCTTGATGCCCCGTAAGTACCTAGAGTTATTGAATAAATGAATGAAGAATAAAGGAATGGCTTGTACTATTTCACTTGTTTTTCTGGACAGCTTGACCCTGCACTTTTTAGTACACCTTGCACAACTACAACTTTCTGCTCTGGGTCTTGGGATGTATGACCCTCTTAGGTAACACCATAGGTCCCTTTCTCTATGGATATGTCCCTTTAATTAATTTCATCCTGGTGAAGCAATCCACTATGAACTCTTGCTTCTCTCTCCAAAAGGATAAGCATGTGACCCCTGAAGTCAGTTGTAGTCCCCTAATTGCCTGGTTGAAGTGAGCATGCTCTCTTCTGTAACTGATGTTTAAATAACTGGAAGGAGGTGCATTGTCTTTGCACTTGGTTCACTGGCTGTGTGGAGGATGGGCATTGTGTAAGACAGCATGACACTACAGAGGGAAATGCAACCTTGGAGGGGGAGAGAGAGAGAGAGCCTGGGAGAAATGCAACGAGTGTGTCTGGTGTCATTCTTCATTGCTACCAGAAAAAGAAACACAGTGTTCCGAACTTTCATATCTATGCCCCTCCTTCTGTTTATCCACCTACTCATCCTTTCTGTTAATATTTTGAGTACCTATTATGTGTCAAATATTGGGCTGGTCTTGTCTTAGCAGTACTTGGAATATTGTTCTTGGCTCTCCCGTGGTCTTAACTCTGAAAATAGCATCTCTTTTAAACCTGTCTTTTTACAAATTACTGGCTGTTTTACCCTGACAGTCAGTTTATCCCCACTGTGATGCCTTGACCAGCAAGGCAGATTTTGCCACTTCAAGCCTAGCTCTTCTCTCCAACATTTATTTAGCAATAGGGAGCTCAATATAGAGAGTTTAGAGTACTTGGGTAGGTCCTGGATTTAATCTGAGTAGAGGAAGCAGTGTTCTAAATTTTAATACACTCATTCACTTATTCATTTATTCATGGTTGATAGCTAGATTTTTTCTTTTGGCATGGTCTTTATTTTCTGTCCCTTCAGTCTCTGCATAGATTCACAGTAAATTGCTGTTACTGTTGTTGTCTTCGCTGAATGACTTTCATCCTGAAGCTGGGGCAAAGCCAGATGCATCTGCTTTGTTCATGTTTCCGTGGTGCATTCTCTCTCTGCCCCATTCTGGTGACTTGGGGTGAACTCTTAGCCCTTAATTTATTGGAAGACAAATGGCCCAAAGGAGGTGGACCTGGAATGTACACGTTTACATTTAAGAATTTTAAATTCGAATCCAATAACTTCAGCATTTAAGCTTTCTTTGACATTTAAGACTTACAATTTTAAAAAATAATATTAAGTGCTTCCCACTGATGACTTGTTTAATTGCTCGTGTGAAAAGATTTAAACTCAGCGGGCTCTTTGCCAACTGTGCTTTTCTTCCATTAACCCACTTTCACTTTCTAACATCTGCTCCCAGTGCCTGATTCTGTCTTGTGCCTACTGGCCTTTTCCTCACCACCTGGCCCCAACTTGCCACTCCATTATATGGCTGCTTGTCAAATAGCTGCTTATGCCCTGGCACTCTCAAATGCACATGTGTGCACCTACATTTCAGACCCAGAGCCTTCTGTTCCAAAGCCATGCATATGGCATGCAGATATTCTTTTCAAGAAGATCAAGTTCAATGCCATTGTTGCATGAAGTTCACTGGATAATGCCCCGATCAAAGACTCGTTTCCTGCTCACTGATATCAGCGCCTCTGTTTCAATGAAATCCTGTTCAGCCAAGTTGGAATTTTCTTTAGCAGTAGGTGCCAAGGAGAATCAAGAGGAAGACAATGCTCAGATGCTTCTTAATTCTTATATTTTGCACAGCAGAATAAATGCTTTCACTGAATTCTTAGCATAGTGCTTATCAGGTAGCTTGAGTAACAATTTGCATTGTGTTTGTCAACAGTAACAGTCATCATCATAAATTATATATTTTTCTGGAATCCTAGGGGCATGCCCTTGAATGGGTTATCTCATTAATCCATCCTTGGAAGTCAGTGACGTGGTCAAAATAGTCATCAGAGAGAGAAGACAGGGAAATGCTGGGTATGACCCCGCCCCTTGTCTTTTTCGCTTTTGGCATTCAATTGTTAAATACACTTTTTAATTTTATAACTTTTATTTTGAATAGGCTAAAACTTTGAATTTAGAAAAGTAGTGATATTGTCCCCGTTGTACCCTTCTCTCAGCATCTCCCAATGATAATGTCTTCCATAAAGATGGTATATTATCAAGACCAGGAAATTAACATTAGTACAATACTATTAACATATTATTATGTGTGTGTTTAATGAAATTTCAACACATTTGTAGATTCAAGTAACTATCACAATCAGGACACAGTATTATTCTATCATAAAGAAACTCCCTCCTCTTACCCTTCAATAATCCCATCCTTCCCTCAACCCTAACTAACCCCTCGCAGCTGCTGACTTGCCCTCCTTCACTATAATTTTGTCACTTCAAGATGGTGATATAAATGGATCCATATAATACGCAACCCTTTGGTGTTGGCTTTTTCACTCAGCACATCTTTGTGTTCCATCTAAGTTGTATGTATCAGTAATAATTAATTTACATTCTTTATTAAAAGAGAAATCTTCTTGAACAGCCCTACCTGGAATGCTTTATTGTCTCCAACTTTTGCTCATTTCTTTGGCATGTAATAGGCAGGGTCCTCTTCAGACAAGGCCGGCCATGGGGTATCCTGGGATCTAGGAGGTTTGTCTTCAGAGAGACTCTCTGGCTTCAATCAACCTCTTGTTTTTCACCTCAAGTGCATAATCTTCCTTCACCCTGTGTATTTTCTTATCCTTAGTTCCCAGCTGCCTCATGTTCTTAGCCCTAGATACTACAGCATGTGATAAGGACATAGGGGCAGGTTTTTTATTTGAGAGGTGACTGAAGGAACAGGAGCGAGGAATGGAGTAGGAAGAGGGAGGAAGGGAGAGTGGAAAATGAAATAAAGAATGCATTAATGGGTGGATTCCTGCTGTGGAAACCTGAGATGCAAGCCCAACAGAGACTCCTAGGGAGCTGTGTAGAACATGCCTCATAACTGCTTCTGTGAAATATGGGAGGTGGAGGCTTTTACTATCTCCCCTCCATCCTTAGTTCAAGGTTGTCCCAAGCACATTGATCCCTGTTCTAGGCAGTGCCACATAGACAGATTCAGTGACCTCTGAGCTCTTCAGAGAAAACCCTGAGCAGACCAAATAGAGATATCCAGTGTGAAGCTAAAGAAAGATACAAGCTCTATACTTTCAGAGGGGGCTCAAAAGTCAGATGGGCTCAGGTGTATCCAATATCTCCCTGGATGGGAGGAGTTCTTGCCATCTGATAATCAATTCCTTTGCTTTGTGTAAGAGTAACTTACCTCATTTTGACTTTCTCTGACAATGAGCCCAATGTCCCTCAAGAGGCTGTCTTCTTGCTTACATACCTCACTGACTGATTTGCTTTCTAGAGCTGTTAATGTGACTGACTGAAAGCTTGTAATTATTTGGAGAAATCTTATCTATGTAATTAAATTAATCTAGATGTGCTTTTAAATATGAGTAGCTTCAAATAATTTAAATAATTATGTATTTTGAAAAATAAGATCTTTTCTGAGAGTTCTGAATCTTTCTCACTAAAGAAACCAAAGTTCTGTACTGTAATCTTGAGGTCATGCTGACCTCCAAGAGTGATCCCTGTACTAACCCCAGTGTCTAATTCAAGTTCACAAACTGCTGTTTCTTCACACAGTTCCCTCATCTTTTTGTATATGCTACCTGTGTTCCTGCTCATGGCTGATATGTTTATTTGCCTCCTCTGTTGATCTTGGACGTCAGCCCTGCAGTTCTGAACTCTTTGTATCCTGGGCTGTTAGCACAGGGCCATACACATAGTTGGGACCAATCAATGTCTGTGACTGATGTTGGGGTACACTATGAAGGAGGTCTAGCTTTCCCACTTGAAGTGGGTGTTGGTTTTGCTTCTGGTGAAGCTGCTCAAGACTAAGTTGCTGCCTGGCAGTGTGAGGCATGAGGGGTTACAATCAGCTGTGCCATGTGTCTAGCCATGCTTGCCTCTGGTCCTTGGGGTATGGTCATGTGGTTTTGGGGACTAAGTTCCTATCAGCGAAAGGGAGGAATCATGATCTAGAGAAGAGCAGGTATGTGGATGTCAGATTTAAATCTCATGTAAATAATTTTGTGGAAGTTTCATCTACACTCTTACCAACACTGGAAAGACAGTAACTCAGACATGGGAAGGAGGGTCAGGTCCTGACATGGCCAGCATGTTCTACGTCTCCCCAGTGTCATTCATGGCTTCATGGGTAAGCATCCCCTAGACCTCCATCTGGCTAACTGACTATCATAACTTCATGTTTCCTCACATAAAAGCTGTTAGGGAAACAGGATAAGCTTTGTTCCACTGACATCTTGCTGTGTAACAAACTATCCCCAAATTAAGAATCTTTCTTTCTTTCTTTTTTTTTTTT
Organism: Dasyprocta punctata; assembly: GCA_004363535.1. NCBI lineage: Eukaryota > Metazoa > Chordata > Mammalia > Rodentia > Dasyproctidae > Dasyprocta > Dasyprocta punctata. The sequence continues at coordinate 21 of RJWM01010417.1, read as the reverse complement.
TGTCTTTTAAAACGGGGTTTT